>RXON01002737.1:0-23185 GCA_009667805.1 Leptobrachium leishanense | reverse complement strand
CATCTAATTCAGGCGCCCCCCCACATGTGAGGAGGAAGCGCCTGAAAGGGAGGAGGGGAGGCCCTTCGGACCTCTCTCCCTCCCGATCGCCGGTGGGCAGAGGGTTAATCCAGGCACCGTTTGGAAGGGCACAGCCTGCCCTTCCAAATGGTGGCTGTGATTAACCCCTGGGGAGCCGGATCACGAATCGGCGCTGAAAAGCGCCAGATCGTGATCCTCTCCTGGAGCTGGCCGACATCTTGGATGTCGGCCAAGCCTCCAGGAACTCCCCCTGAGGACTGGCGTCATCATGCATAGCACGATGACTCCAGTCCTGGAGTTAACCCCTAGCTGCCACCAATGGTGGATATAGGGGTTCCAATGAACCCCCTATCTCCCGATCCGTGGCAGCTAGGGGTTAATGTTTGATATCGTTGGATCGGCCAGAGCATGGCCTTTCCAAGGATACTAAACATGAGCATGAAAAATGTTTTCTAAAAAAAATAAAATATAAAAATAAAAAATATTTAAAAAAAAACTAAAAAAAAATAAACAAGTTCTTTTGTTTTCTTAATGTAGCAATATCGTTCCCATTTCAATTATAATGTGAACAATAATGCTGCACTAATGATTTTTGTATGCGGTGCGTTTGTTAAAAAAAGCAAAATTTTCCCCAAAAAAAAAATGTAACGAGACCCCATTTCTAATTTTTTTAACAAGCGCACCCCATACAAAATATAACCGCAAACGATCGCATGTTAAAATGTGAAAAAAAACACTTTACACATAAGAAATTATTGAAAATTCAAATTTTATTGCATTTTTTTGTTATAATATACAGACATGACATAACGTATACATATAATAATGACATATTATGAATCTGCCAAGTCTGCCGGAAAGAACGATATATAATATGTCTGGGTCATATATCAATATATGGCTACAAAACGCGTTTTAAACATGATGAGCGAAAGCGGTAAAAATGACCTCAGCACATAGGTGTGAAAAGCCTCAGCAGCGAAAGGGTTAAATGCAGCATATTAGGATGTTTTAGGAGGGAAATTAATTCTCAAATCTCAGAAACAGACACCACCCCACCCCCTCACTATATTGTACAATGTATCAAATTGATTACCAGACTGAAAACACTTGGTGTTATGCCTGTTTTGAACAGAGGTCATTTAGAGTTGATAATCTTTCCACGTACACATTAGTTTTTAATTCAATATCTAATAAACCGTTGCTTATAACATTCTGCAGTAAAGAGTCTCTTTATTTCTAGATTTTTTAGTATTTTTTTAAGCATTTTCTATACTTTTTTCAAATTTTTTTTTTTTTTTAACCCGAACAGAACACGCCCAAAAATTTTGAAATTCACGAACTTTCAAACTGCCAAAGTTCGGATCGAACTCCGAACCGTCCGAACCTGAACAGCTCATCCCTACTTAACGCAAACGATAACGCTCACTTGCATGAGCATTAACATTTGCTTCGGTGTTCCCTGCATATTTGTAACGATTCCCCAGGACAGACCTGGCAGGATCCCTGATAACAGACTTCTAACCCTCCGATCCTTAGGATGGTCTGGACCACTAAATCTAACCTCTAGCAGCCACACAGGCCAGGGAGACAGCACCAGCAATATACACCACAGACTGAGATCAATATACGTTTGTACTGCGCTATAGTGTATGGCAAGATGGAAGCGCACCAGCAGTAACAAGCAGCGGAATATACCAGACAGGGGCACAGAGCGAGAGTAGTCATTATAACAAAACCGGGTCAACAACGTTTAGGCACTTGTACTGCGCTACTATATGTGGCAGGAGAGAATAGTCAAATGGCAGGCAAAGCCGGTAACAGATCCTCAGAACAAACAGGGTCAGTAACAAGTATACAAACCGATTTGGTCAGCTAGCGATGCGGGAATGAAACTCCACGGCAATGCAAGGAAGGTGTACAGCGCGCGCTCCTGATTTAAAGGTCGCTCCTGGCATTCGGCCAGATGGCGTCACCATGGGCCCCCCCGATCGCCACCCGGGGCCCTGGATGTCACAATATTACAATCCAAAAGCAAACGGGTTAAGTAACCAAATTTGTAAGAAGAATAATTAATGCAGCATATATCCTCACACTGCCAAGCAGCACCTCTATAGTATAAATAATGCAGCATATGAATCCTCACACTGACGGGCAGCACCTTTACAGTATAATAATGCAGCATATGAATCCTCACACTGCCGGACAGCACCTCTACAGTATAATATTGCAGCATATGAATCCTCACACTGCCGGACAGCACCTCTACAGTATAATAATGCAGCATATGAATCCTCACACTGCCGGACAGCACCTCTACAGTATAATATTGCAGCATATGAATCCTCACACTGCCGGACAGCACCTCTACAGTATCATAATGCAGCATTTGGATCCTCACACTGCCGGGCAGCACCTCTACAGTCTGACACTAGCTTTAACCAGCGCACTGTGTGCAGCTTCTGACAAGATACGCTATTAATGTAGCGGGGAAGCCGGCTGCGCATTTTCCAGCGCTCCCTCTACACTCTCTACACTTAGGCTGGGGTCAGACCAGCGCACTTTTAACGTGCGTTTTATTGACGATCCGTACAAAATCACGCCCGAAAATGCGCGTCGTCTGACCGTTTTTGCGCATTCTGTGAAAAAATATGTCAATGCGTTCGGACGCACTTTTTCACGTTCGCGGGGAAAAATGCTTTCTTCTGACCCTAGCCTAATAGCTTATCTTCTCAGAAGCTGCACACAGCGCGCTGGTGTATGCAGCTTCTAACAGCATGGGAGATGGGAGGCTGCGCTTGTTGGTGGATACAGGAATCAGGTGAGTATTAGAAAGTTTTATTTTATGTTCCCGGGGACATCTAAAAATGTCCTCGGATTTTATTTTTTTTAAAAATGTGTCGCCTTACCTTAGCCTGGTGATCAGTGGGGGCTCTCTGGATCCTGGTTGTGGGGGGGGGGGTCTGCCGTAGCCGCAGGTGCAGTGGCTCCCTCCCTGTGCCGCCTCTCTGCCACATGCACCCAGCCGGCCAGCCCACACAGTCGCAGCTCTGTCATCCGGCGGCCGCATGCTCCTCGAGGGCCGTATCTGCCTGATGTTTTAGCAACAAGAATGTTTTATCCCATAGGCTTCAATGTTAAAAATATTCCCGTTTTAATTCAATATCTAATAAACCATTGCTTATAATATTCTGCAGTAAAGAGTCTCTTTATTTTTAGATTATTTTTTTCCAAATTCTGGCGAACATCGCACAAATCTCGACGTTCGCCGAACTGTCGAACGGCCGATGTTCGATTCGAACTTCGAACAGATTCGAACCGGCAGCCCAACCCTAATCTTAACAATCGTTTATAACACTGTATCTCTGGAGCCCTAATGGGTAGAGAGAGGGACATATGAGGTATCATTGGAAAGGCCAGATTAGATGTAAATATAAAATAACAAACTTAAATAATATGATTCTCTTTTTTCTAACGCAGCACTAATATTCACTTTACAATTATAAAGTGAGCAGTGATGCTGCGCTAACTCACCTTCTCATTTCCCCCACTGCCAGCAAGTGCAGAGCTGATGATGCAACGCATTGTTTCATCGACAACATAGACAGTGGGGATGAGCCGAACTCACCCGAGTTCGGCTCACATTCCAACTCAAACTTTTCAAAAGTTCGAACTCGAACACGAGTCAATGGGACTCAAAGTTTGATTTTTAGAGTGCCCTTCAAGAGGGCATATATGCTAGATATTTGCCATAAAAGGTGTATGAGGGTCCGGGTAGTGCCCTGGGGGACAGGAAACAAGGATAAAAAGGAAAAAAAAAATGTTTTTAAAAGCACAGTGAGTATTCCATGAAATAAGGATTAAAATTAAAACCAAAAATTCCTTCAAATATCATGCCTAGGAGGTCCCCATAACCTGCCCGTGAAGTGGCGGATTTCTAGGATGAATAGAAACATTTAAAAACAAAAAAATGACGTTTCATATGACGGTAAATGCTTTTTCTTTAATCTATTCATAAACAACTGCTTGGGGCGGCAGCCTGTATGAAAAAAACATTTTAGGACGCGCAGAAAAAGTTTGGTGATTTTTTTGGCTAATTTATGGTGAAACTTATGCAGGCTTTGGATGAAAGTAACAATAGGTGCTTTAAAATTGTGCCTTTAGTGTCGGCAACAGTGCAGTCACACAGTAACCCCTCTGTGGTATTGTGGAAGAGTGCAGGGGTGGAGCATTCGGTCCTATATTAAAAAAGATATGAATCCGGTAAAGACGTCAGTGCAGCCAAATATTGTGCCTTTGGTGCCAGGCCAGCAAGTGCCATCATACAGTAACCCCTTTGTGGTATTGTGGAAGAGTGCAGGGGTGGAGCATGCGGTCCTATATTAAAAAGATATGAATCTGGTAAAGACGTCAGTGCAGCCAAATATTGTACCTTTGGTGGCAGCAAGTGCCTTCACACCGTAACCCTTTTGTGGTATTGTGGAAGAGTTCAGTGCTGGAGGTTTTGTGAATGCAGAAGACATCCCCGATCTATTCCGTTATGTCCGCATCAGGGGATTGATAGCTGCTGATCCAGGACTGATTCATTTTTAAAAATGTCAGCCGGTCTATAGAGTCGGTGGACAGACGCACTCTTTTGTCTGTGACAAAACCTCCAGCGGCACTGAACGTCCTTTCAGAAAGCACGCTAGATGAAGGGCAACCTAGTAGCTGTATAGCATATTGGCTAAGTTCTGGCCAGTGATCCAATCTCAACACACAGTAAGCCAGTGTATCATCTGCTGGAAAGGTATCCAGGTCTGCCCTTGCCCCTAAGTAGTCCTGCACCATATGGTGAAGACGCTGGCAATGGGTGCCTACATTTGATGTCCCTGGGTGTCATGGACTAAAAAAATTTAAAAAGGCATCAGTCAAGCGGCCCCGGCCTTCACCACTATTACTCTGATCATCCGCAGCCTCAGAAGCACCTGTGTCATCACTTGGTAACCTACCAGTGCCTGGAAAGGTTTTACACAAGTGTCGCTTTAGAGCGTCCTCAAGTTTTTTCATCCTGTGCTCCCTCTGTGCGGGCAGGATGAGCTCTGCAACTTTACCCTTGTATCGTGGATCAAGAAGGGTTGCCAACCAGTAATGATCCCTCTCCTTGATAGCACGCATCCTGGGGTCCTTTAGCAGGCTTTGCAGGATAAGGGAGCCCATGCAGCGTAGGTTGAAGTGGCATTAGCTTCCGAGTCTTCATGGTCAATGAGGAGGATGACCCCATCGTGCACTTCCTTCTCCCAGCCACGTGCTAGTCCTTGTGTTTCTGGGCACACAAAACCCTCCCTTGAGGAATCTCCACCTTCAATACCCCTACTACTTAAATATTCCTCCTCCTCCTCCTGTCTGATCTGAGGAGGACCCGCTGGAATGCTGTCTGCGGAAAGACTGGGGCCTTCAGAGTTAGGGAAGGCCTCCTCTTCCTCCCGCTGCTCTGCCTCTAGAGCCACATCTATAATTCCCTGCAGAGTGTGCTCCAGCAGGAACACTAAAGGAATTGTGTCATTGATGCATGCACTGTCCCTGCTCACCATCCTTGTTGCCTCCCCAAATGGTGACAGTACAGTGAATGCATCCTTGATCATCAGCCACTGCAGGGGGGGGGAAGCAAGTTGACCTGAACCTGTCCTTGTGCCATACTCACACAGGTACTCGTTGATGGCCCTCTGCTGCTTGTGCAGATGCTGCAGCATTGCTAATGTTGAGTTCCACTTGGTGGGCATGTCACAGATCAGACAGTTTGTGGGAAGGTGGAATTCTCTTTGAATTTTTGTCAGGCAAACACTTGCTGGGAATGACCGTCTGAAGTGGCTGCAGACTTTTCTGGCCTGGCTGAGAAGCTCTGCCAGCCCTCGGTACCTAGATAGGAAATGCTGTACCACCAGATTTAGGACGTGTGCTAGGCATGGTACATGCGTCAACTTACCCAGGCGTAGGGCGGAGAGAAGGTTGCTGCCATTATCACAGACGACCATTCCCAGCTGAAGCTGGTGTGGTGTTAACCATCTCTGCACCTGCCCCTGCAGAGCTGACAGAATTTCTGGCCCAGTGTGGCTCCTGTCCCCTAAACAATCCAGCACAAGCACAGTATGGCATCTTTTTGCTTGAGCCATTGCGTAGCCCCTGTCAGGCGTCGGTTTAACTGCCACTTCGCCAGAGACACAGAAGGAGGAGGAGGAGGAGGAGGAAGAGGGAGAGGTGGTGGTGGAGCAGACAGACCTCATACAAGCAGCTTTCTGGAGGCGTGGTGGATGAGCAAGCTCCAGCACAGAGCCCCGTCTTGGATCCCTCCCAGCTGCAATCAGAGTTACCCAGTGTGCCGTGAAGGAAATGTAGCGACCCTGTCCATGCTTGCTGGACCACGTGTCTGAAGTCACATGCACCTTGCTGCTGACTGCCTTTCCCAATGACTCAATAACAATGTCTTCCACGTGCTGGAATGGCCTTCTGTGAAAAGTAATGGCATTTTGGAACATGCCACTGTGGTACAGCAAATTCAGAAAATTCACGGAAGGGAGCAGAGTCCACAAGCTGGAAAGGCAGCAGCTGCAATGCGAGTAATTTTGCTAAACTGGCATTTAGACGTTGTGCTTGGGGATGGTTGGGACTATATTTTTTCTTACGCTGCAGCAGCTGGGGCAACGTAATCTGATTGCATAAATCTTCAACTGATGGGATGCTGTCACATTGTGAGGAAGGACCTGGTACATCCATTACTGTAGCATCATCCCTGTCAGTGGAGGTTGTAGGCAATGACATGGCAGGACATACAGTGAGGGTAGAGACAGATGAGGAGGAGGACCTACGCAAAGTTTTGCGCAACAGGATGTGTGGCAGGTGGTCATATGTCGCCTCAAGAATGTGGTATCTAAGCGTCCGGTGTCTTTAACACGCTTGAGCCTCTTCTGACATAGATTACAAATAGCAACGGTGGGGTCTGCTGCACATTTCTTAAAGAACTCCCAGACAGCAGAGTTCCTGGATGTGTGCTTTGAGACAACAGCGCTCTGCACCTGAGCAGCTCTGACATCTGATGCCTTGGAATGGCTAGTGCTACGGTTGGTCATAGAGGATGTTGTGCCTCGTGTTTGTTGTGCCTCCTCCTCCTCACTTGACTCCTCTGTTCGAGCGGGCACCCAGGTGGAGTCAGTGACCTCATCATCATTGTCATCACCCCCTATCTCCTCATCACTGGAGCCAACTTGGCAGTATGGTGCAGCTGCTGGGGCAACATGAGTGCCAGTTATTTGTGTGTCATCACTGGCACCCCCTTCCTCTAGGTTGATTATACTCCCTTCCTCAACCTCAGAGATTGAATCAAAGCACTGTAGTTGCTGCGCATCCTCAAGCAGCATGTCACTGTCATTGTAGTCAAACAATTCAGCTGACTCCTCCGTGTGTGATAGTGAGGCTATGGCAGGAGTAGCTGTGGACATGGAGGCTGCATTAGATGTTTTGGCAGCTGAGGTGGACTGGCTCTACAGCCACTACAAGCCTGGCTGGCAGAGGACTCGGAGGATGAGGATGGCCTGGTTAGCCAATCCACCAAATCCTCTGTATGTTGCTGCTGCTTAAGACGGCCAGCACCAGTTAGAAAGGACAAGCGTGCCCCTGCAGAGGATGCAACACGTCCACAACGACCAGAGGCACAGCCTCCCGACACAGAGGCTGCTTGCCCTCTTATCTGTGTCTGGGAGTGTCTGCCTGTCCTTTTTGGTCTTTCTGACATGGTGAGTGATATATAGATTAAATATATACAGAACTCTGATTCAACTCTGGTATAAAGATTAAAGATTTCCAGAACTCTGGTATAACTCAGTGAGACACCCTGATAGCTGGCAGCCAGTGGCAGTGACAAGACACAGATTCTAATTCCCAGAAACCTCCTATAAATCTGTGAGACCCCCTGATGGGTGCCAGTGACAAGACACAAATTACAATTCGCAGAAATCTGCTACAAGTCAGTGAGACCCCCTGATAGGACCCCCTGATAGCTGGCAACAGTGACAAGACACAGATTACAATTCCCAGAAATCTGCTAGAAGTATGTGGGACCCCCTGATAGCTGGCAGTGAGAAGACACAGATTACAATTCCCAGAAACCTCCTATAAATCAGTGAGACCCCCTGATGGGTGGCAGTGACAAGACACAGATTAGAACAATTCACAGATATTTTGTATAAATGACTGACCCCCCAATATTCTGGGTGGCAGTGACAAGACACAGATTACCTCAATTCCCAAATATTTTGTAGAAATTCCTGACCCCCCAAAATAGTTGCTGGTGGCAGTGACAAGACACAGATTACCTCAATTCCCAAATATTTTGTAGAAATTACTGACCCCCCAAAATTCTGGGTTGCAGTGACAAGACACAGATTACCACAATTCCATGATATTTTGGAGAAATTACTGACCCCCCAAAATAGTTGCTGGTGGCAGTGAGAACACAAAGATTAGAACAATTCCCAGATATTTGGTAGAAATGAGATCCCCCCCAGTAGCTGGTGGCAGACTAGCAGTGAGAACACACACTAACACAAGAACAATCTCCTCTCAAATCTCCTCTCAAACACGTGCTAAAGCGCAGTGTGAAGCCTTAAATAGTGTGCTGCGGGATTTAGCTCTGTGAGCCCGTGATTGGGCAAAATTTGCCCAATCAGGACTCTGAGCTGTGATTGGCATTGTCTTGAACCTGTCTTGCACCTGACCTGTGGTCAGGTGCAAGGCTGTAGCCAATTACAAGCTTCAGGCCAGTGGAAAAGTGCATTGTGGTCCATTGTGGGCGATCATGCGGCGAACACGCGGAAATGTTCGTAGTTCGCGAATATGCAAACAGGCGATGTTCAATCGAACTCCAAACCGATTGCACCGAACAGCTCATCCCTAATAAACAGTAGCACTGCAGTGAGCAGAGATAGGGGGGCTTTGGAACCTACATCTCTGAATTGTATACCGCACAAGGACAAGTGAGATGTCATTGGTAAAATCAGAGTCTGGTCTTTACAATGATACCAAACATGACCATGTAATGTGTAAAAACAAATAAAAAATTGAAAAAGTAAATGCAAATTTTTCTTTCCTGCAGAAGCTGTATATACTTTTACCTAAAAAACAAACAATGCCACTGCACTAACACAACTAAGGCAGCAGATTATGCCCCTTCTTTTGATATGAACACAGAGAGAAACTGGTTTTCAGCTTTTTAAATTTTCATTACTTTTAATTTGCCCCAAAACAATGCAGATTTAAACATAGAAACATAGAAAATGTTGGCAGATAAGAACCTTTCGGCCCATCTAGTCGGCCCAATTACATGGATACTTTACCTGGATTTATCTTTTGTTTAGGATAGCCTACTTTTAAACCTTTGCCCCTCTAATCTAAGACTATGTCCTCTTGTTTTGCTGCTTTGTTTATGTTAAAGAATGTTTATGTTTGTTTATGTTAAAGGATGACCCTGGTTATGGTGTGACGGGCCCATGTGTTACCACAGAGAAGGCACCTTCCCTCAATTCTACGGTGGTCAGGAGAAGGGACCCATCCAATCAGAAATGAAGCCACATGCCGTATATCTCCCATCCTTCAGTGTGGCAACACATGGGCCCGTCACCCCATAACCAGGGTCATGCGTTTAAATCGGCATTAACCCTTTCCCTGCGGAGGATGTGTGGGGAACGTCCTCATTGATTTCGGCTATATGCGGGGGAAGTACCAAACAAGTCCTCCGCTTGCGGCAGGGGCTGACTGGCAACTTTTGGCCCAGGGGGCAATTACAATTTATAGGCCCATGGAGCAGCAACCCAGTCCCCATTTAAATTTTAAAAAAATTAATAAATTTGAAAAAGGCATGGTTAACAAATTACATAATAAATGACATTTTCAGACTGTTTTAAATAATTATTTCTGTTCAATACCACCTAACTCTGATCAATGTCCCACCTACCTCAAACTAATACTGCCTATATAAGAGCAATGATCCCTTTTCTTCACATTATTACCCTCTAGTTCATAGCAATGCCCCCTTTTACCCATAACTACTAACCCCTGAATCAGAACCATACCCCATTCACATTACACTGATGCCCTTTTAAATCCCAGCACTGCCTACTTTCCTACAACCAAACCCCACACTAATGTACCCGTGACCAATTGTATTACTTGTAAAAGCCACTCAGATACACACACACACACACGGATACACACACACAGATACAAATACTGACAGATACACACATTCCATCATGTCATGCCCCCTTCCTCTTTGCCTTTTTTCACCCCTTCTTTCTCCCCATTATTCCCTTCATTCTCCTTTTTATCCACTTCTCTCTTCCCTTTCTTTCATTCTCCTTCTCTCTCCACTTCCAATCTCCTTTTTGCTCATCCCTCTTTCTATGCAGATCTTTCCACTCCTCTCCTATGTCCATTCTCTCTCTCCCTTTCCGTGCTCATTTCCTCTCTTCCCTTCTCTATTCATTTTCTCTCTACTCCTTTCTCAGCTCAACTTCTCCCTCTCCACATTCCATTCCATATTCTTCTTGTCTTTCCCGCTTTTCTCTGTCCTTTTTCAGATCTTTTCTTTCCCACCTTTTTTAAGCTTCTCTCCCACCCCTCATTTTCAGTTCATCTCCCTCTTTTTTTCCCCTTCATATAGTCTTCTCCTCCCTTACCTGTGGCCAGTGCTCTCCTTCCCTCCTGTGGGACTAAGAGGAAGTGACATGTTAAACAGTCACTTCCTCCCAGCGCTGCTTCTGCAGAGGAGGGAAGCAGAGTGTTATGTGGAAAATAGAGGGTGTGGCTGCTCAGCCAACCACAGCACTTTGCACCTAGGGCTGAGATCCATCTTTAAGCAGCTTTGTTGAGATTAATTTTTGTCTCGCCACTGTGGTTCAAATGGTAGCAGCACCTGTTTAATAAGCAGAGAGGTCCTGAGTTTGATTCTCAGCTGGTTGACTGTATTTTTTTTCTACCTCTGCAAGCACATTAATAATATTGTTCACTGATTTTGTTCACTTCAAGTTTATTCTCCGGTCATACACCTCTGCCCTCCACTTGGCCAAACAATCCTTCTTCTCATCTCTTATATCTACGCTGTCCTCCAACCCTAAACGGCTCTGGTCCACCTTCAACACCCTCCTCTACCCACCTGCACCTCCCCCCTCAGCTGCCTTCAGCGCTCAAGACGTGGCAGACTACTTCCTCAGTAAAACTCTAACTATCAGAAGCAACATCCCAACACAAGATAGTTATCTGCCACCTCCACTCCCACAGGTCCCCTCTGCCACCCTCTGCCGCTTCCTCCCAGCCACTGAGGAGGAAGTCAATTCCTTATTGTCCTCCTCACATCTCACCACGTGCCCGCTCGACCCCATTCCCTCACATCTAATTCCTCCCCTCTCCTCCTCCCTCACCCCTGCTCTCACACACATCTTCAACCTATCTCTCTCCACTGGCTCCTTTCCATCCGCCTTCAAACACGCGCTAGTTACCCCTTTACTAAAGAAACCATCCCTAGACCCCAACTCTCCATCCAACTACCGCCCTGTATCCCTGCTTCCCTTCACATCAAAGCTCTTAGAAAAACTAGTCTTCAACCGCCTCTCCCTCTTCCTGTCCTCCAATTCCCTACTTGACCCCCTGCAATCTGGCTTCCGTCCCCTACACTCAACTGAAACTGCCCTCACCAAAGTCACCAACGACCTCCTAACTGCTAAAAAACACGGCCACTATTCTATTCTCATCCTGCTTGACCTCTCGGCTGCTTTTGACACTGTTGATCACCCCCTCCTTCTACAGACCCTCAACTCTCTGGGTCTCGGTGACACTGCACTTGCTTGGGTTGACTCCTATTTATCCAACAGGTCCTTCTGTGTGTCCTTTGCTGGTAACTCCTCCTCTTCATTGCCTCTATCTGTTGGTGTACCTCAAGGCTCTGTCCTTGGTCCTCTGCTCTTTTCCATCTACACCTCCTCCCTGGGCAAAATCATCAACAGCTTTGGCTTTAATTACCACCTCTACGCTGATGACACTCAGATCTACCTCTCTACCCCTGATCTCTCTCCCCCTGTCCTTTCAAAAGTCAGTGACTGTTTATCTGGCATCTCCTCCTGGATGGCCTCCCACCACCTAAAGATCAACATGTCAAAGTCTGAGCTCCTACTTATTCCTCCCTCCAATGCCTCCCCACCTCCTGACTTCTCTATCATGGTGGAGGGTATCACCATCTCCCCACCAAACCAAGTTTGCTGTCTTGGAGTTACACTTGACTCTGCTCTTTCCTTCATCCCCCACATCAAGTCTCTTTCCTCCTCCTGCCGATACCAACTGCGTAATATTTCCAGAATTCGGCCATTTCTTACCGCTGTCACCACAAAACAACTCATACACGCCCTGGTAATCTCCCGACTCGACTATTGCAATAATCTCTTATCTGGCCTCCCTCTGTCCCGCCTCTCCCCCCTACAATCCATCCTGAACGCCTCCGCCAGGCTAATTCACCTCACCTGCCGCTCTGTCTCTGCCGCTCCCCTCTGCGAGTCCCTTCACTGGCTCCCCATCCACTGCAGAATTAAGTTCAAAATCCTTATCCTTACCTACAAAACCCTCACTAACTCAGCGCCCCACTACCTGTCCTCACTAATCACCAAATACACCCCAGCCCGCTCCCTAAGGTCAAACAGTGACCTGCGCCTAGCTTCTCCCCGCATCACCTCTTCCCATGATAGACTGCAGGATTTCTCACGCGCAGCCCCCACTCTCTGGAACGCTCTCCCTCGTACTGTCAGACTTTCCCCTAACTTCTCTTCCTTCAAGCGCTCCCTTAAAACATTCCTATTTAGGGAAGCCTACCACCCAACTAATTGACGCAACCATCAATCACTCTCACCTTACAGTCCTCTCCTCCTGTTTCCATCCCCAACCCTCCTAGATTGTGAGTTCCTACGGGAATAGGGCCCTCATCTCCTCCTGTACTGTTTGTCAAATGTTGTTCAATGTATTGTAACCCTGTCTATACTGTGCTTATTGTACAGCGCTGCGGAATATGCTGGCGCTTTATAAATTAATAATAATAATAATATTGTTATAATGCTGCTGCTATTATTGTTCTGTTATTAATAATAGCAGTATTAGAATAATTGTGCAGAGGTAGATGTTTTTTTAAAAAAAATAAATTATGCATTACTGTAACCGGAATCTGCTAGGTTCACTCAGGACGAGGCCGGACCGGACACGAGCAAGCATTGTCTGAACACAAGTCTCTTCAGGAAAGGCAAACTTTATTGTGACGTCACAGTATGCTCAGACAGGATTGAATCACAAAGACTGAGCATCGATTATACAGTGTCCTGAGGTTTTATACCTCAAATACATAATTAGGTACATCCCAATTAGCCCACCTCCCGGTGACTCTATCCCACCCCACGTGGGTTAATACCTCCCTTTGGCTAATACAAAGACATTCCATTAAGTTGGCCGTAAATTAGCAAACCTTGTGTTAGTAACAGTAAATCATGATTAGTTCCGGGCTGTGCTTGGTTCCCTAGCTTCCTCAATTATTTGTTACAGATGGCACCTGGTCTGATCTCTATACTTCTTTGTATTTCTGCGGGCCCCAACGACCTTGATGTATCTTTCTTCTGTGCCGGGAACAGCAGAGATCTTTCTCAGCGCTTTAATTGTTTTTTCTGCTAATCTCAGCACATTCCTAAATATCTATGTATGCCTGATTCTAGTTTCAACTACAAACTACCTAATTATTTTCAAGTGAACCAATATTCTGAACAAGATGGTCGCCTGGCTTATAATGGCAGCCATCTTCCAGCCTATTTCCACTACATTACCAGCTAAGAATTGAACTCATGACTTTCCTGCCCACTAAACGGGTGCTGCTACCATTTGAGCCACAGAGGTAACAGACTAAAGCATACAGAAAGCTGCCTAATTAGGGATCTCTCCCCTGGGAGCACTGTTCTATGATTAAGTATTAACTAGGCTTGTGCACCGATTTTTTTTTTTCCGTTCGATTTTTCGGATTTTTAAACTTTTCGATTCGGCTCGTTTCGACCGATTTCGGTTTCGATTCGATTCGATTCGGCCCGTTTTTCGGGTACATTTTTTTTTCGGAATTTCAACCATTTTTCGGATTTTCGTGTCACTGTGCTCGGTTTTTGTATCGACTTTTCGTAATTTCGGCAATTTTCGTTTTTCGGAATTGCACATTTTTCGGGATATCGACCATTTTTCGTGTCATTTTGCCCGTTTTTTGTATCGACTTTTCGTTTTTTCGAAAAATTTTCGTTTTTCAGAAAATTTTTGTTTTTACTAAATTTTCGTTTTTCGGAAAATTTTCGTTTCTCGGAAAATTTTCGTTTTTCGGAACATCTGTTCTCCTCGTTTGATACATTTCAAGCCCATTCGAAAAATCTGAAAATATTTCGTTTCGGCTCGGAAAACATTTCGGATCTGAACTTTTCGGATCTTAAATTTTTCAGAAATTCGGCCGCATCCGAAAACACGAATCGGGAAATTTCGTGAAAATTCCGAAATTCCGAAACCAGAAACGCACATCCCTAGTATTAACCCGCTACAGAAGTAGTGGTGATGACACACCTGAAATACACGAGATGAAACCAATGTAATCGTGTCACAAGATGCTGGAGGTATTGAAACCCATTGAGTATGAAGAAAAAGCTGAACCACTGAACAAGTCAGTAGGAACACAATGTATCAGTGAAAACAAAATGAAAAACTAATTTTATTGTGGCGTAAAGACAAACTCTAAAAACCAAAGTATGGTGATCACCAGAACAAATACACACAACATGAAAGAAAGTTAAAAACAACAAGTATTTTTGTTTGGTATAAGAATCGACATATGTGTCCAGTTTACAGTTCACTCACACATGCGACAATATAGAATACTTGGTACTGAGGTAGCAATGTGAGCTGGGGCAGAAATCGTGCGTAGATGGTCACAATTGATCACGTATATTGAAAATATACAGCTGTGAGCTATTTACCCTATCCCCCAAATCTCCCTTCATTCAATTTTTTGCCAGTGTTTGGCTTATCATTACTGCTTTATTGTTTGCTTGTGGCTGATTACTTTGTACCTCATTGTGGGCACATGTTCTCGCTATTTCAGCCTCACCATCCACTAATCTACAGCCTAAGATCAGTGAAGTCAGTTTGTGGGGGTTTCTTTTTTGGGGTTTCATTTTCAATATACGTGATCAATTGTGACCATCTACGCACGATTTCTGCCCCAGCTCACATTGCTACCTCAGTACCAAGTATTCTATATTGTCGCATGTGTGAGTGAACTATAAACTGGACACATATGTCGATTCTTATACCAAACAAAAATACTTGTTGTTTTTAACTTTCTTTCATGTTGTGTGTATTTGTTCTGGTGATCACCATACTTTGGTTTTTAGAGTTTGGCTTTAGGCCACAATAAAATTAGTTTTTCATTTTGTTTTCACTGATGCATTGTTTTCCTACTGACTTGTTCAGTGGTTCAGCTTTTTCTTCTTTCTGTTCTATGATTGGTTAAGGAGGGCTATGGGAGGTGTCTCTGGCCCTGCACTTCCTGGTAATGAGTCTGGCTGGCCGCGTGTGTAAGCCGGCCGGTCTCATTACAAAGAGGCAGAACAGCTGCCAATTGACATTTTAATGGGCTGAGGACCGGCCCAGGGGCCATTTGCCACCCTGCCCCCCAGCCCAGTCCGCTCCTGGCTTGCGGGATCCCCCAGAAAGATACATACCTCTCTGTCCGGGGTCCCCCTGCATTCTGACTTCCTGGAAGTCAGACTCCGAATTTATACCCCTCCTGACGTAAATGACATCATTGCGCGATGCGCGATGACATCATTTTAAGGCGTACCCCCCGGCAATGCCAGGAGATCACCTGAAAGGGAGGGGGGATCCTTTTGTATCCCTCTCCCTCCCGATCGGGAAGGTCTACAAAAAAGACAGGCATCCCTTTGAAGGGCAGTGTCTGTACTTTAAAGCAATGCCTGCTTTTAACCCCTTAAGTGCCGGATCGCGCTCCGGCGCCATTCGGCGCCGGCTGGCGATTAAGCTATGGTGGGGGTCACCATCTTGGATAGTGGCTCCACCTCCGGGTGCCCCCTCACTAACGGACGTCATCGCACATGGCGTGATGACGTCAGTTAGCTGGGGAACCCCTAGCTGCCTGGGGATTTCCTAAGGAATTCACCTGCTGGAGATAGAGGGTTCCTTCAAACCCCCATATCTCCCGAACGGTGGCGAACAGAGCGTGGCCTTTCGAATGATACCAGACTTGACCATGTTCAAAGTAAAGAAAAAATAAATAAAAATAAAAATAATTTAAAAGTCTAAAATAAAAAACGAAATAAATAAATAAAAAATGATTTTTTTTTTGTGTGTGTTTTTTATTAATGCAGCAATATTGTTCCCATTTCAATTATAATGTGAACAATGATGAGGGAGGTGTGGCAGGTATCCCTGACAGCGCATCAATAGTGCAAAACACTGGAATGCAATCGGATCATTTGCGTATGCATATATAAATAATGAAATAAAGTGCATCAATAGTAGGCACTATAGTGAAATACAGTGCATCAAAACAGTAAAGTGTAGCGGTGCTTTAAAAGAATAAAACCAGCAGGGCTAAGTACAATAGCGCATATAGGAGGATACAAAGATACCTGTAGATAATAATCAATAAAGTGCACAAATTAAATGTCCAATGCTAATCCGATGGACATGCACAAAAAGTGCAAAAAGTGTCCAATATTTCAATTGAGTGCAATAGTGCGTATAGCAGTCCATGAAAATGGAGGATAAAATACTCAGGAGTCCCAATGTTTGTGGTGCTCCTTATTCCGGTGGAAATTTCGTCACGTCCTCGATTTCATAAAAGAGAAGGGAGAAGCACACGGGGAAATCTTTGGATGACAAATTGGACAAAGATTATTACTGGTAGAGGTATATACCACTCACATTTAAATGAGCCTAAAGGTTTCCCGACTCTAGGTTTAATCGCCTATGGCCATGTAGAGAGTGGCACTTCCCTTCTTTACCAAGTAACAGGTCCTATACGAATTAAGAACAGATGGGAGACAATGGTCCCATAGCGTAATACTGCAGGGCAACCAAACAGAGGTAATTACACAGTGCACTTACCAATTAAGGAGCCTTTCAATCTCAGGCTCAGTCAGTATAGCCTTAGGCACTCTTAGGTAGGTGCCCTGGACCTCTTTTCCTCGTTGACAGATCGAGTGGTGTTGTTCCCATGAGGTATCAGGTTAGAATTAGCAAAACACTGCCAATGAAGGGTTAAAAGTAAAAAATATACATTTATTCCATAAAAAGGGACATAAAAATACCGAGACGCGTTTCGGCTGTGGTGGGCTGTCCTCAGTCGGTGTATTGTCCTGTAGTGTACACTACAGGACAATACACCGACTGAGGAATAGGGATGAGCGGTTCGGGTTCGGACGGTTCGGGGTTCGACCCGAACTTGGCCTGTTCGATGAGATCGCGAACACCGAACATTTCCGGGTGTTCGCCACATGTTCGACCACAATGGACCACAATGCATTTTCCCACTGGCCTGAAGCTCGTAATTGGCTACAGCCTTGAACCTGACCACAGGTCTGGTGCAAGACTGGTTCAACACTATGCCAATCACCGCTCAGAGTCCTGATTGGGCAAATTTTGCCCAATCATGGGCTCACAGAGCTAAGTCCCGCAGCACACTATATAACGTTTCCACGCACCGATTCTGCACGCATTTCAGAGGAGATTTCAAAGGAGATAGTTGTGTCTTGTTACTGCTGGTCTGCCACGCTACTGGGGGGGTCTCATTTCTACCAAATATCAGGGAATTTAGGTGATGTGTGTCTTGTCACTGTGCCAGCAAGTTTTTTGGGGGTTTACAAATTTCTTTAAAACATTTGTGAATTGAGGTGATCTTCTGGGTCTTGTCACTGTGCCAGCAAATATTTTTGGGACTCACTAATTTCTTTAAAACATTTGTGAATTGAGGTGATCTGTCTCTTGTCACACAACCAGTACCACGCATTATTTTGGGGCTCACTAATTTCTACAAAACATTTGGGAATTGAGGTGATCTGTGTCTTGTCACATATCCAGTACCACGCTGTATTTTGGGGCTCACTAATTTCTTTAAAACATTTGTGAATTGAGGTGATCTGTCTCTTGTCACTGCCAGCAAGTATTTTGAGGGTCACAAATTTCTACAAAACATTTGTGAATTGAGGTGATCTGTGTCTCGTCACACATCCAGTACCACGCTGTATTTCGGGGCTCACTAATTTCTACAAAACATTTGTGAATTGAGGTGATCTATCAGTGTGTCTCACTGAGTTATACCAGAGTTCTTTAAATCTTTATACCAGAGTTGAATCAGAGTTCTGTATATATTAATCTATATATCACTCACCATGTCTGAAAAAACAAAAAGGACAGGCAGACGCTCCCAGACACAGATAAGAGGGCAAGCAGCCCCTGTGTCGAGAGGCTGTGCCTCTGGTCGTGGTGGACGTGGTGCATCCTCTGCAGGGGCACGCTTGTCCTTTCTAACTGGTGCTGGCCGTCTTAAGCAGCAGCAACATACAGAGGACTTGGTGGATTGGCTAACCAGGTCATCCTCATCCTCCGAGTCCTCTGCCAGCCAGGCTTCTAGTGCTTTACAGTCCACCTCAGCTGCCAAAGCATCTAATGCAGCCTCCATGTCCACAGCTACTCCTGCAGTAGCCTCGCTATCACACACGGAGGAGTCAGCTGAATTGTTTGACTACACTGAGAGTGACATGCTGCTTGAGGATGCGCAGCAAGTACAGTGCTCTGATTCAATCTCTGAGGTTGAGCAAGGGAGTATAATCAACCTAGAGGAAGGGGGTGCCAGTGATGACACACAAATAACTGGCACTCATGTTGCCCCAGCAGCTGCAGCATACTGCCAAGTTGGCTCCAGTGATGAGGAGATAGGGGGTGATGATGAGGTCACTGACTCCACCTGGGTGCCAGATCGAACAGAGGAATTAAGTGAGGAAGAGGGGGAGGAGGAGGCACAGCAAACACGAGGCACGACATCCTCTGTGACAAACCGTAGCACTAGCCAGTCCAAGGCATCACATGTCAGAGCTGCTCCGGTGCAGAGTGCTGTTTTCTCAAAGAACACATGCAGGAACTCCGTTGTCTGGGAGTTCTTTAAGAAATGTGCAGTAGAGCGCAGCGTTGCTATTTGTAATCTATGTCAGATGAGGCTTAAGCGTGGGAAAGATACCGGACACTTGGGTACCACGTGCTTGAGGCGACATATGAATAAGTGCCACACATCCCGTTGGCGCAAAACTTTGCGTAGGTCCTCCTCCTCCTCCTGTGTCTCTACCCCCACTGTATGTCCGGCCATGTCATTGCCTACAACCTCCACCGACAGGGATGATGCTACAGTAATGGATGTACCAGGTCCTTCCTCACAATGTGACATCATCCCAGTAGCTGAAGATTTATGCAGTCAGATTACGTTGCCGCAGCTGCTGCAGCGAAAGAAAAAATATAGTCCCAACCATCCCCAAGCACAGCGTCTAAATACCAGCTTAGCAAAATTACTCGCATTGCAGCTGCTGCCTTTCCAGCTGGTGGACTCTGCTCCCTTCCGTGAATTTGCTGAATGTGCTGTACCACAGTGGCAGGTTCCAAAATGCCATTACTTTTCACGCAAGGCCATTCCAGCACTATACCAGCACGTGGAAGACAATGTTATCCAGTCATTGGGAAAGGCAGTCAGCAACAAGGTGTATGTGACTTTAGACACGTGGTCCAGCAAGCATGGACAGGGTCGTTACATTTCCTTCACGGCACACTGGGTAACTCTGATTGCAGCTGGGATGGATCCAAGACGGGGCTCTGTGCTTGAGCTTGTTCATCCACCACACCTCCAGAAAGCTGCTTGTATGAGGTCTGTCTGCTCCACCACCACCACCTCTTCCTCCTCCTCCTCCTCCTTCTCCTTCTCCTTCTCGGTCTCTGGCAAAGTGGCAGTTAAACCGACGCCTGACAGGGTCTACGCAATGGCTCAAGCAAAAAGATGCCATACTGTGCTTGAGCTGGTTTGTTTAGGGGACAGGAGCCACACCGGGTCAGAAATTTTGTCAGCTCTGCAGGGGCAGGTGCAGAGATGTTAACACCACGCCAGCTTGAGCTGGGAATGATCGTCTGCGATAATGGCAGCAACCTTCTCTCCACCCTACGCAAGGGTATATTGACGCATGTACCATGCCTAGCACACGTCCTAAATCTGGTGGTACAGCATTTTCTAACCAAGTACCCAGGCTGCCAGAGCTTCTCATCCAGAAAAGTCTGCAGCCACTTCAGACGGTCATTCCCAGCAAGCGTTCGCCTGGCAGAAATTCAAAGAGAGTTCCACCTTCCCACAAACCGTCTGATCTGTGACATGCACACCAGGTGGAACTCGACATTAGCAATGCTGCAGCGTCTGCACAAGCAGCAGAGGGCCATCAACGAGTACCTGTGTGAGTATGGCACAAGGACAGGTTCAGGTCAACTTGTTTTTTTCCCCCCCGCAGTGGCTGATGATCAAGGATGCATGCACTGTACTGTCACCATTTGAGGAGGCAACGAGGATGGTGAGCAGGGACAGTGCATGCATCAGTGACACAATCCTTTAGTGTTCCTGCTGGAGCACACTCTGCGGGGAATTATAGATGTGGCTCTAGAGGCAGAGCAGCGGGAGGAAGAGGAGGCCTTCCCTAGCTCTCAAGGCCCCAGTCTTTCCGCAGGCAGCATTCCAGCGGGTCCTACTCAGATCAGACAGGAGGAGGATGAGGAGGAGGAATATTTAAGTAGTGGGGGTATTGAAGGTGGATTCCTCAAGGGAGGGTTTTGTGTGCCCAGAAACAGAAGGGCTAGTGCATGGCTGGGAGGAGGAAGTTGCACGATACGGTCATCCTCATTGACCAGGAAGACTCGGAAGCTAATGCCACCTCCAACCTACGCTGCATGGGCTCCCTAATGATGCAAAGCCTGCTAAAGGACCCCAGGATTCGTGCTATCAAGGAGAGGGATCATTACTGGTTGGCAACCCTTCTTGATCCACGATACAAGGGGAAAGTTGCAGAGCTCATCCTGCCCACACAGAGGGAGCACAGGATGAAAAAACTTGAGGACGCTCTAAAGCGACACTTGTGTAACACCTTTTCCAGGCACTGGTAGATTACCAAATTCTGACACACGTGCTTCTGAGGCTGCGGGTGATCAGAGGAATAGTGGTGAAGGCCGGGCCGCTTGACTGATGCTTTTTTAAATTTTTTTAGTCCTCGACGCCCAGGGACGTCAAATGTAGGCACCCATTGCCAGCGTCTTCACCATATGGTGCAGGACTACCTAGGGGCAAGGGCAGACCTGGATACCTTTCCAGCAGATGGTCCACTGGCTTACTGGGTGTTGAGATTGGATCACTGGCCAGAACTTAGCCAATATGCTATGCAGCTACTAGGTTGCCCTTCATATAGCGTGCTTTCAGAAAGGACGTTCAGTGCCGCTGGAGGTTTTGTCACAGACAAAAGAGTGCGTCTGTCCACCGACTCTGTAGACCGGCTGACATTTATAAAAATGAATCAGTCCTGGATCAGCAGCTATCAATCCCCTGATGCCGAAGTAACGGAATAGATCGGGTATGTCTTCTGCATGCACAAAACCTCCAGCACTGAACTCTTCCACAATACCACAGAAGGGTTACGGTGTGAATGCATTTGCTGCCATGAAAGGCACAATATTTGGCTGCACTGACGCCTGTGCCAGATTTATATCATTTTAATTTTTTGAACAGCAGGGTCCAACCCTGCACTCTTCCACAATACCACAGAGGGGTTGCTGTATGATGATACTTGCTGGCCTGGCATTTAAGGCACAATATCTGGGTGCACTGACGCCCATTATCAGATCAAAAACGTTTTAATATAGGACCGCAAGGTCCACCCCTGCATTCTTCCACAATACCACAGAGGGGTTACTGTATGATGATACTTGCTGGCCTGGCTATAAAGGCACAATATCTGGGTGCACTGACGCCCATTACCAGATCAAAAACTTTTCAATATAGGACCGCAAGGTCCACCCCTGCACTCTTCCACAATACCACAGAGGGGTTACTGTATGATAGTACTTGCAGGCCTGGCACCAAAAGCACACAATTTTTGTGCACTGCCACTGACGCCTGTATCAGATTCATATCCTCAGAGGGGTTACGGTGTGACGGCACTGTTGGGGATGCTAAAGGACCAATTTTAAAGCACCTATTGTTACTTTCATCCAAAGCCTGCATATATTTCACAATAATTTAGCCAAAAAAATCAGTAAACTTTTTCTGCGTGTACGAAAATGTCTCCTCTTTTCATACAGACTGCCGCCCAAGCAGTTGTTTATGGATAGATTAAAGGAAAAGCATTTACCGTCATGAAACGTCATTTTTTTTTTTTAAGTGTTTCTATACATCCTAGAAATCTGCCACTTCACGGGCAGGTTATGGGGACCTCCTAGGCACGATATTTGAAGGAATTTTTTGGTTTTTATTTTTAACCCTTATTTCATGGAAAACTCACTGTCCCTTTAAAAACGTATTTTTTTTTAACTTTTTGTTCTTGTTTCCTGTCCCCCAGGGCACTACCCGGACCCCCATACACCTTTTATGGCAAATATGTAGCATATATGCCCTCTTGGAGGGCACTCTAAAACCGAATTTTCAGCCCCATTGACTTGCATTGGTTCGGGTTCGGGTTCGGGCTCGAACCGAACTCAGGGAGTGTTCGGCTCATCCCTACTGAGGAAGGCTACCTCTGTCATAAGATCTCCTGCACCAAAGATTTCCCCGTGTGCTTCTCCCTTCTCTTTTATGAAATCAAGGACGTGACGAACTTTCCACCGGAATAAGAAGGAGCACCATAAACATTGTGACTCCTGAGTATTTTATCTTCCATCTTCACAGACTGCTATACGCACTATTACACTCAATTGAAACATTGGACACTTTTTGCACTTTCTCGTGCATGTCCATCGGTTAGCATTGGACATTTAATTTGTGCACTTTATT
>RXON01002736.1:0-57318 GCA_009667805.1 Leptobrachium leishanense | reverse complement strand
CTGACAAAAACCACAGCCATGAGCACCTAAATGATCCTAACCCCGATGATTCAGAGGATCAACAAGTGGTGTTTTGATGGGCACAGGCCCTGACCACCTGCCAACGGGGATAACCACAGGGTGCTTTTTAGGGGCTCGGCCCCCACCCTTGATCGTCCAGAAATGTTCTTCACTTTTGAAATTCCGGTGGAGAGGGATTGGGTTTATGTGACTGTGAAAAGAATTGCCCAAGGAATTCTGACACTAGGGGCATTTGTGGTGCTGATTTTATATCTTGCTAATCTGATTTTATGGACTCTCACGTGGAGCACGCCCCAATTGTACAAGCACCGCTGGGAAAGTGGATATTTCCCATATCTGGAATGGTACGCACCCGGTGATGGAGAACGCGTACCATGTGGAGACAAAAACGAGAAGTATTATCCGAGATATTGCCAAGAGGACATTTACTTGTGCAATTCAAATATGACTATGCTAAAAAGTCTGGGCAAACCGCATGCTGGGTGTGTAGTAGACTGCACCCAGAGACAATTCATATACCATTTGCCTCTGTTCCAATGAATTTGAGTAGGTTTGTATCAGGGAATGTCACAATACATGCTGTCGACGCACCAAGGGTAAAGACAGAATCAGTCAGTCCCGGGTACCCCATAATAGGACCAGTGTATCCACCAGAATGGTGTTTTCAACTAGGACCAGACAAAGAAATAGATAACGAGGGTGGGTTATGTAACTCAAGTCAGTTCAACTGGACATCATACATTTACATATTCAAGACAGGACAAAAGGCGAATTATTTATATATACGATACAGGCAATTCACTAGAGGCCAAGAGGCGGTGATTGGGAATGTGACCAATGGGAGGCAGGGTGCAGTGGATATGATGAGACGGCTGAGACACTTTGTGATAGAGATATCAAAGGGAACACTACATTCATCACCATTTATAGTGAAAGGAGGGTACCAGGTGTGCTGTGAAAGGGTGTGTTACACATGGGTACCACCAACAATAACGGGAATGTGTTATTTGGCTAAGCTGGTCCCAATCCAGAGACTAAGGGGAGAAGACACAAACAAAGACACAGAACTACACCCTAGGTACCCACTGGTGTTTGAAAGACCGAAGAGAGAATTGTTTGCGAAGATGGATCGAATATGGGCATGGTTGCCAGCATGGACTGGATGGGGAGGAGAGATGATGAGGAGATTGAATAGCTATGTCAATCTGATGGATGAGATTCTGAATAGGACCAGTATGGATATCCAGCTGCTGAATCTGGAAATGCGTGAGTTACGAAAGGTGCAGATGATACATGATATGGCGCGCGAGCAGATCAGTGCGGCCTTGAATGGATTGTGTGAAATGACAATGCACTATGAATGTTGCACCTTCATCAGAAACACTACACATGAAGTCCCAGATTATTACCAGGTAATTCAAGATCACCAAGAGAAGGTAGCACAGTTGCAGGGTATAGCCAGGAGGATTGCTGCCGAAGGCTGGAATCCGCTCCGTGGGTTTGGAGCAATGGGAGAATGGTTTGGTTCCATCTTGAGATTTATCTCACGGATTGGATCCATGATACTCATGATAGTGGTGATCTTGATCATAGGGATACTGATATACCGCATAGGGCTATGCATATGGCCACTGTGCAAGACAGCACTGACACCCACACAAACACAGAAGATACCACTGATAATTCCACAGGGAATGTTCCCAGTGAACGGAGAGCCCCCCCAGTATGCAGAGATTCAGGATAGTGGAGTGTAATGGCTACAAGTGCCAGGAAAGAGATCCTGACACTTGAGCCAAGGGGGAATGAAGGAGAATCAGGCAGAAGGATGGTTGTTACTATGAGCCAGGCAGCCATCTTGTGCAGAATATTGGTTCACCAGTAAATAGAATAGATTTTTACTAGATGTGCAAAGTAGAGTTTACATAGAATTCCAAGAATGCGTGGCAGATTAGAAAGCTAGCAATAAAACCAGGCAGAATCCGGCCGGCTCTTGACACAGAGAGACAGGGAGATTTATGAATGAGGCAAGGTTATTGAGATGTGCGGAGGAACAAAGAAAACCTAGAAGACAGACCGGGCCCCAGGCCATCTGAATAAACATAGCCGATAGGGAGGGAGGCACTGCTCTGAGAAAGACAGCACCACAAATCACAGACTGTCAAACTAACGAGAAGTGTATCAATTTGTAGTTATATGTGGAATGTTCTTTGTGTTCGAGTTAATGATGGGAGGTATTAACCCACGTGGGGTGGAATAAAGTGTCATAGGGAGGTGGGCTGATGGGGATGTACCTAATTTGTATTTGGGGCATAAAAACCTCATGTCACTGTGTAATCGGGGCTCACTCTAAGCGATTCAATCCTGTGTGAGCACTTGTGTGACGACACAATAAACTCTTGCCTTCCTGAAGAGACTCGTGTTTGGACAATCCTTGCTTGTGTCTGGTCCGGCGCCGTTAATGAAAGTGAACCTGTTTTTGTCCGCCTACACCATCATCCACTAATCCCGGTCTAAATCTCTCCATTTCAGAGCAGAAAATCTCGACAGCCAGGCAGAAAAAACTCATTTTATCTGTAGCAGCGACACATTCCATACAGGAGCAGCAAGATGTGAAATGACATATTAATCCCTAATATATATATTGTGATGTTTAAATGTCAGCACAGAGGCAGAGCTCTGGGGATTGGGAGCCCTGGTGTGTGTCTATTATGTGATATACGGTAGCCTGCCAGATGAATGTGGTCATGTGACAGCAAGCCTCCAATCAGACCATTCAGCACCGCGTGGAGCCTTGTCTCCTGGTTCCCGGGTCCGTCTGTCAGTTCCGGTTCCTCGTTTTGTTTCTCTGCTGCTGCACGTCCGGCCGGTGAGAGGGGATTTATTACTGAGCGGGGGAGGGGCTTTACCTGCTGCTTTATGGAGAGCATTGGGCTCTGTGTGCATCCAGGTGTTCTATTAAAACTGCTTGCCTGTGAAAACATGCCGTCTCCCCGCCCCCTCACTCTCTGCCACATTCCACCTCCTACATCCTTTGCTAGCTGGCTGAATTGAAAGGCTGAACGCACCTTCCACGTTCCGCCCACATCCTGCCTCCATAGCCCTAATGTACCTCCCCTCTAGCCAGCGTCCTGCAGCCGATCACGTGACGTTATTTACGCCTCTGAGTCAGATCCTGCTCGCCTGGCCTTAACATGTGCCCCCCCCCCCCCCTGCAGATCCCTTAACAGATCACATTCTCTGGGTTATTCCAAGAGAATCAAAAAGTCACTGCACGTTCGGTGACTTTTCCTTCTCTTCAATTCGGTGCGATTTGGCGATCCCATTTCAGCGACCCTGCCGTTTATTCAGCAAGCACCGCAGGGCCGCTGAAATGCAGAGAAAAGTTGCCGCAAACCCGCCGAACACTCACCGCAAAACCCGGCGAACGCACACCGAAACCCGCAAAAACTTCCGGATTAACCCCGCCGAACACGCCGGAGAAACCCGAGCAGGAGCCGATCACAGCGCAGAGCAGCCGCCGGAAAAAGCCGATACCGCAGACGAATGAAGTGAAGAAAAAACGTTCGCTTGAATGTTTGAAAAGTGTAACGCTGTTTGCAAAGAAACTACAGAACGAAAATGTCTGAAATCTACATATATGAAATTCGCCTGAATAAACCTGCCGAATTAAACCACCGAACAGCAGGGCAATTCGGCAACTTTTCACTGCTGGTTTTTGTTCTCTGAATAGCTGAAGCATTGCTTCTCTATGGGGATTTCACTGCCCTCGAACAGGCAACGAACAGGCACCGTATGTGCAGGCAATTCGCCAGCATTTGGCGAACTGCCTGCTCTCTAAATAGCCGAAATGGGCAGGAAAGGTAACCGTACACTGAATTTCAGCGTTCGGTTCCCTTTCGCCAGCAATTTGGATCTCTTTGAATAACCCTGTATGTGTGGCCTCTGAGTGATTGCAGCAGCCTGCATATAACTCCTATCACTCTCAGGCATCCCTCCATATACAGTAGGAATGTCTGAGAGTGATGGGAGGTGCTTTGTAGGCTGCTGTGAGGTCTCTATCCAATACAAAGCAGCTCCTATCACTCACTGTATATGCAGGGATGCCTGAGCGTGCTCTATCACTCACAGGCATCCTTATAAATACAGTGAGTGATAGGAGCTGCAATGTATGTGATAGGAGATGCTTGCAGGCTGCTGTGAGTGCTCAATCACATACATTGCAGCTCCTATCACTCATTGTAAATATAGGGATGCCTGTGAGTGATAGGAGATGCTTGCAGGCTGCTGTGAGTGCTCAATCACATACATTGCAGCTCCTATCACTCATTGTAAATATAGGGATGCCTGTGAGTGATAGGAGATGCTTGCAGGCTGCTGTGAGTGCTCTATCACTCACAGGCATTCCTACTGTATATGTTGGGATGCATGAGAGTGAAAGGAGTTGTATGCAGGCTGCTGCAATCACTCAGAGTCCACACATAATGTGATCTGTTAAGGGATCTGCAGCAGGACGGGGCGGGGGGGCACATGTTACGGCCAGACGAGCAGGATCTGACTCGGAGGCGTAAATTATCTTATCGGCAGGATCTGGGTTTGAGGTGTAACTAATCTCATGTTATGGGCTGCAGGACGCTGGCTAGAAGGGAGGCACAGTAGGGCTATCAGCCGTTCAATTCAGCCAGCTAGCAAAGGACATAGGAGGTCCTATGTGGCAGGCAGTGAGGGGGCGGAGTTACAGAAATTGCCAAACAGGTTTTCACGGGCAACCACTTTTGATAGAGCACCTGTTGTGTCCCCCACTGCCCTGACAGCCTGAGATCCCCACCCCCGTATACACTGCCCTGACAGCCTGGGATCCCCACTGTGTCACAGTGCAGAGTATACTGATACCCCACCCCCATATACACTGCCCTGGGAGCCTGTGATCCCCACTCGTTCACAGTGCAGAGTATACTGATACCCCACCCCATATACACTACCCTGACAGCCTGCAATCCCCACTGGGTCACCGTGCAGAGTATACTGACACCCCACCCAAATATATCCTCCACATACACCTAGGATCCTAGGATAGGATTGCCCAGATCAGCCATGTTTTCTGGGACACACATTACTATTTCATGCAGAACGGAGCACAGGGGAAAGCTCTGCCCTGCAGCATGTATAATTCATATGCTGCAAGAAAGAAATTCTGTAAATACCTGCAGCATATGGATTTTACATGCTTCGGGGAGGCATTTTTCATGTACTGCCCATCAACATGAATAAATTAAATGTGTCCAAGAACGCATGGCCGATCTGTTACAACCAATAGTATTGGCACTAGACCCAGTGCGAGCGCACAATACAATCACAATATTCTTATAGTGTTACACTCATTAGTGAAAAAACACTTATCTGTATCAATTACGTTATAGGAAAAGCATCTACTTCTCGTTGGAATTAGAGCTAATATTCAACACCTAAAAAAGGGGCACAATGGCACAATATTATTTAATTTCAGAGAAGAGTGTGACGTCCTCAGCCCCTGCGGCGCTGCCTGGGCGCCCGGTGGCATCGCTGGCTGGCCGGGTGCCAGGAACTCTAGCTGGCAGATCGGTGTCTGAAGGGGCGGGGCCTGGCCTGATGACGCGGGGCCGCCGGCCTTAAATATAGTGTGCGAGTCTTTGCTCGTTGCCCTGATGTGGTGTATAGTTCCTGCATTGCCAGCTGACTTGAGTCTGTTCCTTCATACCCTAATATTCTGTTGCTGATTCATTGCGTGTATGAGGACCCTGACTTGTTGATAGACCCGGATTTCCCACTGACGATTCTCACGCTTGTTCCCCTGTGTGTTTGTCTGTGTTTATAGGCCTATGTTGCGCAGCCTGTTTTCCCTTGGGAGATCTGCCCTACAGGTTGCTCGTTTACTCAACCTCACGGTTTGCCTAACAAGTCCTGAAACTGGGCACAAGATATCACGCCTGATCTTTGCAAGTAGTCCTGCCTCTCAAGTTATTGAATCTATCTATAGCTCGTTACTTGTGCAACGCTTGGTCTAACTGCAAGGTATATCGCACGATATATGTTAGCAGGTCTGCCCTGCAGGTTACAGCATATAACGGTCCTTCGAGTGTTCTATTTTTTTTTTTTTTTTGTGAAAGGATTTTACCAGGAAGGATACATTGAGATTTCTCTCGTTTTCAAGTATGTCCTGGGTGGCGAGTATGTACCGTTAGGTGTCTTGCCAAGGACACTTACTGGAGAGGTTGCTCGCTGGGATCGAACCCATGACTCCACAGGCTCTCTCCATGCAGAGCGGTGACATTACCTCTACTCCACCCAGCCGGTACTATTTACTATCAAGTCGATAGTATGTCCCAGGACATACTTGAAAACGAGAGAAATCTCAATGTATCCTTCCTGGTAAAATCCTTTATAAATAAATAAATAAATATATAGAAGTCCTGCCCTGCAGGTTGCTGAACATAGAGATAACCACATTTTTCTTGAATCCCGTTATGCTCATGTCTTGAGTCATTGTATACGTTGTAAAGGAGTCAAAGTGTTTCACTCTGCAACCTATTGGCCACAAAATCAGTTGTTGCTGAGTGGTATTCAGGATTGAGTAATACCTCCCTGGTTTGGGATTCTAGGTATTACAGTCTTTATTGTGCTGAAATTTCGTATTGTAATACTCTGTCCATTAAGATCCAAACTACGCTGATCCAGGGTGAGCGCCATAGCGCCCGGTACAGGAGTCAATTGTTATGGAATGGTATAGATTTCAACTCACAAAGAAAGAGCCCCAATTGTCTCTATTTGCAGGCTTCTGACCACTATGGGGGGGGGGGGTCACACCCCAACTGCACGAATCCTCAACCATGGGTTATGATGCATTCAGCAAACCACCACTTTAGAGAGAAAAAAATCTTCATTGCGCAGATATCTCCACCCAATATCTTTTTGGTAATTATAAAGATATACTCACAATTTCATGAGCCTCTCTCCATAAGTGGCTCAGTATAAGGGCATAAGTGGTCTCCAAGAATCCAGTCCTTTCTATAGTAGGATCAATCCTTGCATATCCCCAGCGTTTCTGCCGCAGGAACCTCTCCCCTCTATGAAAAAACCCACCGGATCCAGGTACATGGTGCAAAGATTTATTCCATTAAAACTTTAAAAATAAATAAAACATAAATAAGAACTGATTCAAAAATTGTCAACACCTTCCGGAGTTGACAGTGCTTGGCGCTAGAAAAGTTAAACAATGCCTAATGATATAAATATGCAGCTCACCACAGGTGTGTCACCCACCCTTAATAATGGAAAGAATACAAACTTAATCGTAAGGGAGCGCAAGGATGAGATTGGTATAGATTCGTTGGCAAAATGATGTCACAAATACTTGATGGCCAGAATATCTTCACTAAAAGAGAAGAATCACAGATTGCGCAGCACAGTAATGCATTTAAATTATATAAAATCTAATGATGGAGGAAGATCACTCACAAACGTAGAGCCTATAGGCTCTTGGTATGCGCCTTTAAGCCTCTATGGGGGGCTTCTCCCATCAGTCGGAGTATGAATCGTCTGTATCAATGGTGGTACTTCGGACCTTAATTAAAGGACAAATGAACAGCACATGGCACAGTACCAATAAAGGAAAGAAGCAATGTGTGATAGTTTGATCTACTCACGAATTTCTGAACCTCCCAATGAGTGGCTCAGTATTGGAGCTTTGGACCACTTAAGGATGGTCCCACCTCTTGTGCAGAATGCCCACTGGATAGATGGAATCAGTAATCCAAAAGTTAATAAAAAGGGATTTATTACAAAATAAAAAATAAAAAAATAATTAATACAGTAGTCAAAACCGAAACGCGTTTCGCTTGCTCAGACTGCAAGCTTCATCAGTGGACTGATGAAGCTTGCAGTCTGAGCAAGCGAAACGCGTTTCGGTTTTGACTATTGTATTAATTATTTTTTATTTTGTAATAAATCCCTTTTTATTAACTTTTGGATTACTGCTTCCATCTATCCAGTGGGCATTCTGCACAAGAGGTGGGACCATCCTTAAGTGGTCCAAAGCTCCAATACTGAGCCACTCATTGGGAGGCTCAGAAATTCGTGAGTAGATCAAACTATCACACATTGCTTCTTTCCTTTATTGGTACTGTGCCATGTGCTGTTCATTTGTCCTTTAATTAAGGTCCGAAGTACCACCATTGATACAGACGATTCATACTCCGACTGATGGGAGAAGCCCCCCATAGAGGCTTAAAGGCGCATACCAAGAGCCTATAGGCTCTACGTTTGTGAGTGATCTTCCTCCATCATTAGATTTTATATAATTTAAATGCATTACTGTGCTGCGCAATCTGTGATTCTTCTCTTTTAGTGAAGATATTCTGGCCATCAAGTATTTGTGACATCATTTTGCCAACGAATCTATACCAATCTCATCCTTGCGCTCCCTTTCGATTAAGTTTGTATTCTTTCCATAAATAAGAACTGAGACGCGTTTTGCCTGCTGTGTCTGCAGGCTTCCTCTGTCTGTATTATCACGTTTTTCATAGAGGGGAGAGGTTCCTGCGGCAGAAACGCTGGGGATATGCGAGGATTGATCCCACTATAGAAAGGACCGGATTCTTGGAGACCACTTATGCCCTTATACTGAGCCACCTATGGAGAGAGGCTCATGAAATTGTGAGCATATCTTTATAATTACCTAAAAGATAATGGGTGGAGATATCTGCGCAATGGAGATTTTTTTCTCTCACTAAAGTGGTGGTTTGCTGAGTGCATTATAACCCAAGGTTGGGGATTCGCGCAGTTGTGGTGTGACACCCCCCCCCCCCATAGTGGTCAGAAGCCTGCAAATAGAGCCAATTGGGGCTCTTTCTTTGTGAGTTGAAATCTATACCATTCCATAACATATTGACTCTTCTCTGAATTTAAATGATATTGCGTCATTATGCCTTTTTGTTATGTGTTGAATATTAGGTCTAATTCCAACGAGGAGTAGACGCTTTTCCTATAACGTAACCGATACAGATATAGTGTTACACTCAATAGTGAAAAAACACTTAAGAATATTGTGATTGTATTGTGCGCTCGCACTGGGTCTAGTGCCCGTACTATTGGTTGTAACTTGTCACATGTGTAGTGAGTGCACATGGGTGTTTGAGCAGCATAAGAGAATAAGAACTCTTGTATATTGAGAAGCGCCACTCACTTTGAATCTTGATTGATTTAACATACACATGGCCGATCAGGCATCTTTAACTACGCCCCTCATATAGTGTATATATATACGCTCCATATACACTGATGCGCACCCATACGCAATATACTGATACCCCCCGTGACAGAACCTACCGTCACTGGGGCATCTGGAGGGAGCTGTGGGCTAGCCTCCTGCCCAGAGACTATGGCCCGTGAAAGAGACTATTGGTAAACTGGTGGACCTTTTAAATATATTTGGTTTTGCACTGTCTTAAACATTCCCCAGCTAACTAAAGATTTCTGATGCCTGTGTGTTATTCCCTTGTGTATATATTGTAGAATCTCCTGTTGTGTACACTGTGTACATTCCCTCCATTATACATCCTATGGCTGTATTACTTCCTGCTCGCTCTATTGTGTACATTCTCTGTATAAGATATTCCTTTGTTTTACCTGAGTTCTCCTCCCAGGAGGTCCCATTGTCCATTGTATGAAGGTCCTGTGCAGTTATTTGATCTGTTGATGTTACCTGTTTGATTGTATTCATGAATGGGGTTGTTCCTTGACTGTATAGCTGTGTGTCTGTGTGAATAACCTAGTCGGTCTGCTTTTGATTTTTAACAGTCTATATCCTTCTTTCAGCTCCAGTTAAAGTTTGGGTGGGCTGTTAGGGAAGATTCTCTGGCGACGACTGTTTAGGCTAATGTCAGACGAGCGCATTCTGAGCGCACTCTGCGTTTGTGCACGACGGACGTACTGACGGAAGATACTGCAGACACCAAACGATCTGGTTTTCTTGACGGACGTAGAAAAAAAAAGGGAACTATGGGAAATAAAAGTAATAAGAAAAATTATAAAAATTTGAAAAGGATAAGAAAAGCCATTGTGTGCGTCAAGGTGCTGGACGTCGCAAATGCGGTCCGTCTGACATCTCATCACTCACACAGAACGCTACGCGTACGTTGCACACTCCGCGTGTCCGTTCTAGCGGTTTGACGTTCTGGCCTAACTTGCGTCCGTTTGCCACGTGCGTTGTGCGTGCACTGTTCGGTGCGGAACGCACTTAGTGTGTGTGTCTCTATTGCTCATGATTCTATGCTACGACGGACGTTAAACTGTGCGGCAACACGGACGTGATCACTGCATTCGTCTGACACGGGCCTTAAAGGGGAGAGAGCCTGCTGACAGAGGTACTCAGGGTAAGCCGCTCCGTTACACCCCCTATATACACTATAATGATTTCACCCTCTATAGAGCATGTTTATAACTCACACTAGTGATTACACATCCTATATACATTATACAGGTTCCAGTGATTGTGTCTGTGCACACAATGTGCTGTGTCCATGGCTGAGCTCCTTCCTCTAGTGATTACACGTCCTATATACATTATACAGGTTCCAGTGATTGTGTCTGAGCACACAGTGTGCTGTGTCCATGGCTGAGCGGCTTCCACTAGTGATTACACGTCCTATATACGTTATACAGGTTCCAGTGATTGTGTCTGAGCACACAGTGTGCTGTGTCCATGGCTGAGCTGCTTCTGTTACCGGAATCCACTTGGACCACTCGGGACGAGGCCGGACCGGACACGAGCAAGGATTGTCTGGACACGAGTCTCTTCAGGAAAGGCAAACTTTATTGTGACGTCACAGAAAATGCTCAGACAGGATTGAATCGCAAAGATTGAGCCCCGAGTTCCCCCCGACAAGGGGTCTTATACCCCGAATACATAATTAGGTACATCCCAATTAGCCCACCTCCCGGTGACACTATCCCACCCCACGTGGGTTAATACCTCCCTTAGTCTAATACAAAGACATTCCATTAAATTGGCAAGCTTCATGTTAGTTTCGACAGATCATGATTAGTTCTTACATTCAGTCCGGGCTATGCTCGCCTCCCTAACGCCTGTACTTATTTGTTGCGGCTATCTTCTATGCTTCCCTTTGTCTCTCAGCGGGCCTCTATGACCTTGGTGTATCCATTCCTCATTCTGTCCCTTTGTGCCAGGAACAGCCAAAATCGTTCTCAGAGTTTTAATTGCTTTTCTGCTAATCTAACACATTCCTAAATTTCTATGTATGCTCTATTCTAGTTTCAGCTAAAACCTACCTAGTTATGTTCAAGTGAACCATTATTCTGAACAAGATGGCCGCCTGGCTTATAATGGCGGCCAGCTTCCAGCCTAATTCCACTTCATTCCCCCCTTGGCTCAAGCCTCAGGTTCTTCTCCTGAGACTTGTAGCCATTACACCTCACTACTATTATTCTTAAATTCCTCATACTTTGGGGGACGTATGTAATTCCACGTTAAACGGGGACGGTAGGGGGAAAACTGCGGGCGCAGTTTTTTCTCCCTACTGCCCCCGTTTTAGGCTAGGGTCAAACGAAAGCATTTTTACACGCGAACGTAAAGAAGTGCGTCTGAACGCATTGACGTATTTTTTCATGGAATACGCGAAAACGGTCATACGATGCGCATTTTTGTGCGTGATTTTTTACAGATCCAAACCAGGAAACTTTGGGTGTCTGGACGTTATGTTGGCCGGACACGAGAAGGGTCTGACGTCTCCAAATCACACACACACACCGCTATACCGCTGCAGCGCACTCTGTACGTCCGTACTAGCGGTTCTGCATTCTCGAAAAAATGCGTTCATTTTCCACTTGCGTTGCGCGGCCGGACTTTCGTGCGACCGTACTTCGTATATTGGCTGTCATTGCCCGTCATTTGCTGCTACTGTGGCCGTGATTATGTGCGCCAGAACGCACGTTAAAAGTGCGCTGGTCTGACCCCAGCCTTAGCGTGGAGATTGAAGTTTAGCCCATAGAGTTTACCGAAAGAGCATGTTAAATACTAGCCCCATAGAGTTGCATGTAAAGCTTTGAGTTACTTTGAATTAGGGATGCACCAATACCACTTTTTTAAGATCGAGTATAAGTACAGATACTTTTTCCAGGTACTCACCGATACGATACTTTTATTTAAAGTAATCTGACCGCTTTCCAATAAATAATTTAGGATTTTGCTGAAAGCCTGTCCAGTTTATGCTTATATTGAAAGGTATGGCCAGAAACCCCATTTACCCCCTGCACACACCCTGACCCCACACCTCTCATATGTGTATACCCACTCATATACATGTATATAATTACAGACCTCAGACCAGATATACCCACTCAAGATACATGTATATTATTACTAAATCTGTTTGTATGGCCACTATACCTACCTAAACCTCATTGCTTACACTCTATTGCACCCTTCACATTATGCAATAAAATAAAAGCCATAAATTCCTTCTAATTGCCCATCTCATGGGTCCAGCAGGGTAAGTATAAGTAATGTATACCGTATATACTCGCGTATAAGCCGAGTTTTTTTACTCAGATTTTGAGTAAAAAATCCGCGATTCGGCTTATACGCGAGTCAACAGCGTGAGTCCGTCCGTGTTGAAGGTGATGCGGCTGCGTGCAGGCGCAGCCGGTCACGTGGTCCGGCTAATCAGGTGGTACTGAGTCTCTGTACCACCTGACTGGCCGGACCGCGTGACCTGCGCACGCACGCAGCCGCATCCCCTTCAACACGGACGGACTCACTCTGTTCAGGACCGGGCAGGCACTCCCGCTGCCTGGCATCTGGGCCCCCTCAACCCCTGCTGGATCCGGAGCTGGGGCAAGTATCCATGTGAGAGCTGGCTGCCGCTGGGGCAATATCCAGGTGAGAGCTGGGGCAAATCCATGAGCTGGGGCAAATCCATGTGTGAGCTGGGGCAAATCCATGTGTGAGCTGGGGCATATCCATGTGTGAGCTGGGGCATATCCATGTGTGAGCTGGGGCATATCCATGAGCTGGGGCATATCCATGAGCTGGGGCATATCCATGAGCTGGGGCAAATCCATGTGTGAGCTGGGGCATATCCATGTGTGAGCTGGGGCATATCCATGTGTGAGCTGGGGCAATATCCATGTGTGAGCTGGGGCAATATCCATGTGTGAGCTGGGGCAATATCCATGAGCTGGGGCAATATCCATGTGTGAGCTGGGGCAATATCCATGTGAGAGCAAGGGCAATATCCAGTTTTTTACAGTTTACTGTTTTTATTTGAAATAAATATTGAAAAACATTTAACCTACTGATGCCTCATTGGTATTTTTTTTTTGGTATCTATTTTTATTTTTGAAATTTACCAGTGGCTGCTGCATTTCCCACTTAGGCTTATACGCGAGTCAATAAGTTTTCACAGGTTTTTTGGGAAAAAGTATATACCCGAGTATATACGGTAGCTTTATTGTATTCTCCGTGCTTCCCTGTGACACATGCAGGCTAACCCACAGTGTAAAATGACTTTTGTATTAAAATTTTAACCCTTTCACTGCTGAGGCATTTCACCGCTGTGTGCTGAGCTCATTTTTACCGCTTTCGCTCATCATGTTTAAACGCGATTTGAAGCCACATTTTAATAAATGACCCAGACATATTATATATCGTTCTTTCCGGCAGACTATGCAGATTCATAATAAATCATTTTTATATGTATACGTCATGTCCTGTCTGTATATTATAACAAAAAATACAATAAAAATTTAATTTTTAATCATCTGCAGTGTGTAAAGTGTTTTGTTTTTCACATTTTATCACATGAGTGTTTGCGGTTATGTTTTCTATGGGGTGCGCTTGTACAAAATTTTGAAATGGGGACTTGTTACATGTGGGGGGATTTATGTGATTTTTAGCAAACGCACCCCATAGAAAAAAATCATTAGTGCAGCATCATTGTTCACATTATAATTGAAATGTGAACAATATTGCTGCATTAATAAAAACAACACACAAAAAAAAACGTTTTTTTTTTTTAATTTATTTATTTTTATTATAATTTTTATTATTTTTTTTACTTTGTACCTAGTCATGTTGGGTATCATTCGAAAGGCCATGCTCAGGCCTTTCAATGACACCCTCCATGACCCCCTAGCTCCCACGGTTCTGGAGATATCGGGGTTCACAAGAACCCCATATCTCCACCAGGGGATTTCCCAAGGAAATCCCCTGGCAGCTAGGGGTTCCCCGGCTATCTGACGTCATCACGCTATGCCTGATGACATCAGGCAGCGAGGGGAGACCCGGGGGTGGAGCCGCCATCCAAGATGGCGGCCCCCACCGGACCTAGGCTGCACTTCAGCGCCGCAAGGCGTTTAGCCGCACTTAATCGCGGCCGTGCTAGCAGCAAATGACGTCCAATGCCGGGCAGCATACGAAGAACGGCCGCACGAAAGTGCGGCCGCGCAACGCAAGTGGCAAACGAACGCATTTTTTCGAGAACGTCAAACCGCTAGTACTGACGTACAGAGTGCGCTGCGTCCGCTAGTGGCATGTGTGCGTGATTAGGAGAGGTCAGACGCTGCTAATGTCCGGCCAACATCAGGTCCAGACGCAAAAAGTGTTTTATTGATGATCCGTACAAAATCACGGACGAAAATGCGCATCGTATGACCGCTATCGCGTTTTCCGTGAAAAAATACGTCCATTCGTTCGAACTCACTTTTTCACGGACAACGCGAAAAATGCGTTAGTCTGACCCTAGCCTTAAGCGGTGCCTGGCTTTTGACGCTGCTCCTTTCCGATCGGGAGGGAGAGGGATCCGAACGGATCCCCCCCTCCCTTCCAGGCTATCTCCCGGCATTGCCGGGGGGTCGCCTGGAAATAACGTCATCGCGCCAAGCGCGATGACGTCATTTATGCCGGGAGGAGCTTGACTTCAGCGTCTGAGGACGCTGAAGTCAGAACACCGCGGGACCCCGGACAGAGAGGTGAGTATCTCCGCCGGGGGTCCCGCACAGCTGATGACGTGTGGGGCACGTCCTCAGCATGTAACGTGCATCAATGAGGACGTGCCCCACACGTCTTCAGCAGTGAAAGGTTTAAAAGCACAGCAGCCCTTCACTTATGTAGCCCTGATGTGTATCTTTACAGATGCAGGACACAGGTTTACACACAGTTATGCCTATTAACCTTCATACGGTGGTTAAGACCTGAGGGAGAGCTCCTTTGTTCTTTACCCCCTCCTAGGGGGTGTCTATGCATTGTGTTGTTGTTGTTCAGGGCTCACTGCCTGTGTCATGGTTTCTGCGCTGTCAGATTTTAAATGCTGAATGTGTTTTTTTTTTTTTGTTGTCTTTCCAAAGCAGTAGGCAAGATACCTCTGGTATTTATAACTCCTTATCTGATCTGCTCTCCTGGGCTGAATGGAAATTTGATCAGAGGGCCCATGCCTGAACCAAATTGGTTGGGGGATGGTGGTTGTTGGACAAAGAGCCAGCACTCACTAGTACAATTTGTATTTCTCAAAGACTTGAGTTGGAGGAACATCTCTAAGAACCTTCTGGGGGACATTTAAAATCTGAAATACCCATGGGAGCCTGCTTCATAGTTCCTAGTATGTAAGTTAGGTTTCTGTGTTTTTAAGTCCCATTTTATTATAATTTGTATGTCTTGTTTATGTGATAATGTACACTGTAAAGTTTTATTTTTGTCTTTTGCCATTAAAACTTTGTAACCCAGTACTGTCTTTGATCTAGATGCTTTGCGCTTCTCGAAAAGCTTGGTTTAGCGTTACTGTAGAATATACCATTTGGTAGATATATTAGCTGTATATGGTTAGGCTCCTGTATTGGGGTGCTGTACAGTTACTGGGGTTTCAAAAGTGCTCTATTACTTTCTTGGGTGCAGCGTATAGTCGGAAGGGTGTACGGTTAGGGGTGTTAGGTTGGCATAACTTGGGACCCCGAGAGGGGGTAGAGTTAGTAAGTCCAGAGACTTGGAGCTGTTAACCCCTTGTACACTCTCCCTCCGCATGTGACGACTAGGTAGATAGCGGGAGGTCATCACAGGGAGGTTTATGGCCACTGACTAAGCTGTTTCTGTTAATTAACCCCTTCACTACTGAGCAATTTTTTCATTGTCCGTCTCTGTATCTAACCACTAATTTCAGCCATCTAACTGTAAGATATCCACTCCCGTTATACCTTTTTGTGGGGTTTTTTTTCAACATACCCCTCCTTCATCAGAAAATAACTTTAGTTTGATAAATTTTTGAAAAATGAAAACAAAAATTGGGGTAATTTTGATTGTGTGCAGCGTATGGGGTTCTCAATCGCGGAATATTCAATATAGTTTATGATTTCACAATTGGCACCACTTCGTCAGCACAGGAGAAAAAACCCCCTAGGATTCCATATAAATTTAATTTATATTTTGAAGCTAAAATTGTGTCATATTTTACCCATTTGTACCATCTCACACTTTATACAGAAAAAAAAGCCTGGATAAAATGACAAATATAAAAACATCGGGCTATATATTACAATGTTGGTGCTAACTTTAACCAGAGCAGTTGTAAACTTAAAACCTCCATAGGCTATAACGGCTCTGCGAAGTTTACAACTGCACTGGTTAAGTTAGCACCAACTATGCAATATGGCCCATTGTGTTTTGAATGGTGGGAAAAGCCTCTTGCAATTAAGTGATCATGTGAGATATTTCTATAAGGAGGGTGTGATATGCTCCCCCTTTTATTACCTAGAATACCATTATATTTCTAATTTTGCAAGTTGTCATTCTTATGAAAATCAGCTGGACAGACACCCCTTTTTTTTTTACGAGAAAAATCTCAATGTATCCTTAGTGGTAAAACATTTATAAATAAATGGGTAAAAAAAATGCTTTCAAATAAGTGGTCTCATGCCCCCTCTGTGAATTATGGGGGGGCCGCAGAGGGGATACCAACCCATCTGAATTTGACTTCTATGCACGTGGTGCTATTAGAATATGACTGTCTTTATTGTGATTGGTTGACAGTCACCACCGAGTGTGATCCCACATTAGAAAGCGCTTGTTCACCTCTTTCCAAAAAGATTCTGAGTGCTCCTCAAAGTGGATAAGATTGCTAAAAGTAATCAACCCCCTTAAAAAAAATTATTATGTTGTTGTCTGCATATTAGAATGTAATGGTAAATCTCCTTTTTCAAAGGAGGGGTCTCAGTCCCCTCTAAATATAGCACAAAATGAGATCTAAGCTGTATAATTGCACACCCCCAGCAAAATAAACTATCCTCTGACATCCATAAAAGACAGGAATTCACCTTTTTATATGTGATTATCTGCTTCTTAGGGGGACAAGTGACCCCTCATTTTAAAGGAGTGCCAGTACTTTTCATTTTGCGGTCAGGCACGGATTAATGTAGGGGCAGATGGAGTGGCCACTCCAAGCCACTTTCTGGAAATAGACCCACAGCAGCGCAGCTGAAAGGAGCCGCTGACCGGCAGGTCGGCCTGCCACAAGCATACTGTAAGGCTGAGGCAGACGCCGGATCCGGGCGATACCATGAAGCCGCTGGATCTGGCCGATGCTGCCTGGCTGTATAGTGGGGAGGTAAATTTGACAGGCCTTGCAATGCGATCAACATGTGATGTGACGTGTCATATCACGTGCCCCGCTTGTACGGGCCGGCGGTGCATTTAACTACAATGGGGGAAAGGAGTCAAACGGTGCGCTGGCGTGCAGATTAATCCGCTCAGCCTGCACGGTATGTTTCTCCCTCAGTGGAAAATAGTAGGCTTGCCCAGCCTACCAGTTCAGGACACCAGCATGAGGACCATTGCTTGCAAAGAAGCAGGCACACTGCACTGCCAGCCCAGCCTGTCACCAGTGTGCCCCAGGCAGCCAGATCAGTGCCAGGCACAAGTAAGGTTAGTTTGCCCATGAAAAGTTGGCCCCAATGTAAAGTGTGAATGAGAATCTTTAAACCCCTTTACTGCTGACCCATATCACCCCTATGAGCTGAGCTCCTTTTCACCATTTTGTACCCGTCATGTTTTACCCTTTCACTGCTGAGCCATTTCACCCCGGGTGCTGAGCTCATTTTCACCTTTTTTGCTCATCATGTTTAAATGCGATTTGAAGTCCTGTTTCATTGTAGGACCCAGACGTATTATATATCCTTATTTTAAGCAGAATCATTAGATTCATAATATTTGTTATATGTATATGTCATGTCCTTCCAGAATGCTATAACAAACAATATAAAAAAATGTGAATTTCACAGCGCGTAAAATAATAATTTTCACATTTTTTTCGCTGGAGCAATGACGTCAGAATGTTAAAAACGGGTCTGACTTTTTCAGTTTATTTCTATAAAAAAGGTCCACCAAAATCCTCAGCACCCGGCCCACGATACTCCTAATCCGGCCCTGTTTGCAGTGTGTTGCCTCAGCTCCTGCCTTCCCCATAGAGCTAGTCACTAAGGCCCTGCCAAGCACCAGATAAACAGTTTATTAATTCTTCCTGCAGGTTTTTTTTGCAATTCTATAAAATCTGCTGCTTTCCATATTAACAAGTGACATATCATTAGAAAGAGCAGACTCTCACCTTTCCAAAACGGGGTCACTTTTTAATGTCCAGCTTATACAGAGGGAAATATTCACATTTAAATGTGAACACAGTAACCATTGTAAAGACCGTTTTTTCTCTGTTTGAGTCCCCCACAGGCTCTGTACATGCTCTGTTGTGGAATGTGAGGCATATCATCGGCTTCTGCCATCATGCTCTTTACACATTCCAGCTTTTACAGTTCTCTACAACATCAGGTTTATCTTTCAGGATGTTATCTGGGAGAGGCGTCATTTCTTCACTTTAAAGGCTATAGGGAGATAATGATCACAAGTTAAATATATGACATGTCGGACACCTCCTTAGCAGTCAAGGGGTTAAAAAGTTAGTTCCTGCCTTTCCCTCTCTGTGCTGTATTGCTACCAAGCCTTGTGGTATCTGGATACCTGGGTAACATTGATCTGTCGTCTGAGACGCTCTAGGGAGAGCTAATAATGGAGGTACACAGCTAGGAAACAGATGGTTACAGTCTGTCCCTCTCTGACCCCATGCTTCATGTCTGACCCTGTGCATCTGTCTGTCCTACCCTCTGACCCTCATGTCTGTCCCTCTGCTTTATGCCTGTCCCTCTGTATGTACCTTGTGCTAGTTTCTGTGCCTCTGTTCTCTCTGTCCCGGTGCCTCTGTCTGTCCTATTGTCTTTGTCTGACCACCCTGGCTAATTAAGCTTAGAGCAATGATTATGGCAAAACACAAATTGTGAAGTTACTGAATCAGGAAGTGCTGCGGCTATTCTCTTCCTGCTCGTTGTTCTCTCCTTTTAGTGATGTTTTCTCTTTTTCACACTTGTTTGTATTGATGTGGGATTATATGTAACTCCTGCATCTCCTTTATCCCCTGTAGCTACATCCCCTTTGTGTCCTGAGCCCTGTGAGGCCGCAGATCTGCCTGGTGAATCCAGAGAGGAGATCCAGCCTGAGGGTCCTGGGAGTGAGCGGCTTCTTGTAAGTAAATCCATATATTGCTGATTATAACCTGTATCCGCTGTATAATGATGTGTGTGAATTCAGAAATGAAATGTCTCCCAGCCATGGGAATAAGGCGATGCTTTGTCACACGGGGCGTCTTATAGACTACCTATAATATTGATGGAGCCATGAGCAAACATTTTCTTGCCCCCCCCCCCCTTATGCGGTTTTGCTCTCCACCCAACATCCCTGAAAACAAACAAAACACACAGGCTTGTCTTTAAAAACTTGATTAATGTAAACATAACTATGTGGCCAGGGCCGGCCCAAGCCACCGTGCTGCCTGGAGCAACAGATGAAATGCTGCCCCCCCCCCCCCAATAAAAATAAAAAAACACTTGGCATCTATAAGCATATCCAGAGCTCCACAGCATTACAACTCTCAGTAAAGTATGGTGTGTATCAGCGTGAGTATTATTGCTGTGGAGCTCTGTAATACGCTCATACACACATTACTGTGAGTTTTAATGCTGTGGAGTTCTGTGATACCCCTACATACACACCACACATTACTGTATCACAGCTCCACAGCAATAATACTCACGCTGATACACACTGCACATTGCTGAGTTTTATTGCTGTGGAGCTCTGTGATACAATCATACACATCACACATTCCTGTATCACAGAGCTCCACAGCATTGAGCTAAAGCCTTATGAGTCCTGAGTGGGGACTGGCTGGTCAGTACTATCTTTCAGTGCTCTCATACACTTGTTTTTGTTCACTACAAGACAGAAATCATTGATTATTCACTAAGCAAGGTAAACTGTTTTGGTATAAATGTTGTAACTTCCTTCACATTTCCCCTCAATTCACCATAAAAGGAAAAACTCAAACCTCACATTTAAGTCTAGGTGCACCTCATATACGATATCACGTCAGGGGATCAATAGCATATTGGTGGTAAAGGTCAATACAATATCTACCCTTGGAAATATACCAGGACATACTTGAAAACGAGAGAAATCTCAATGTATCCTTCCTGGTAAAATCCTTTATAAATAAATAAATATCAGTTTGCACACAACCCAGTCCAACAATGGGCACAAAGTTTTGCTCTCTCTGGGTGGAGTTAACTGGGGGCCATCATGCAACAACGCACAGACTTGTTAATTTAGACCACTGATAGCCAATCAGGTGCACATACTGTGCAGAAGGCTGTTCTGTAGGACGTCACAGACAGGGAAACCTTGGGAGGAATAACTCCATTTTTTTTTCCAATTATATGTGTCAGCAAATAAATGCAGACACACATTAACCCCTTAAGGACGGGAGTAATTTTACAACTTTGGCGCTCTTTCGGAAGTGAAGTTTGCTGAAGTTTTTGCTCATCATGTTTAAACGTGGTTTTAAGTCACATATTATTATACCACCCAGACAAATTATATATCGTTCTTTCCGGTAGACTCGGCAGATTAATAATATATCATAATTATATATAAACGTCATGTCCTGCCAGAATGCTATAACAAAAAATGTAAAAAAAATTGAATTTTCAATAAAATTTCAATCATCCACAGTGTGTAAAGTGTTTTTTTTCTTCACATTTTATTATCCGATCCTTTGCGGTTATATTCTATGAGTAGACTTGGGCACCCTTTTTTTTTGGGGGGGGGAATTACGTGATTTTAGCTAAACCCCCCCCCCCAAAAAAATTCATTGGTGAAGCATCATTGTTCACATTATAATTGAAATGTGAACAATAATGCTGCATCAAAAAAAAAAAAGCACGTTTTTATTTTTTAATTAATTAATTAATTGTTTTTTTATTTTTTACACTTTTATTTTACTTTTTTCATTGTCATGTTTGATATCGTTGGAAAGGCCATGCTCAGACCTTTCCATCGATATCAGGCATGACCCCCTAGCTGCCACCGATCAGGAGATAAAGGGGTTCAAAGAACCCCCCATCTCCTGCATGGGATTTCCATAAGAAATCCCTTTGCAGCTAGGGGCTTCCCCAGTTAACTGACATCATCGCGCATGGCGCGATGAGTCAGTTGATGCGGGGGGGGGACCCAGAGGTGGGGGCTGCCATCCAAGATGGCGGCCCCCACCGGAAATAGGCCGCGATCGGGCACAAATTAGTGCCCGGTCGCGACCTGGCAACTCATGGGTTAACCCCCATACATCGCTGGAAAGGTCAGGCTGTGACCGTTCCAGCGATGCTGGCCACAGCCTTGTAGCACCCGGCGATGGGGAGATAGAGGGATCCGAAGGAACGTCCTCGGCGTTAGGAGCCCAGCCGGCGGTAATACTTACCTCCCCGGCGGCTCCCACGCAGATCTGGCTTCGGTGAAGCCTGATCTGCGTCTTTTCTAGCCTCCCGGCGCACTGACGTCATTGCGCTGGCGCGATGACGTCAGTTTCAGGTGCCCCCCCGCCGGAGCAGGGAAGGGAAGAATCCGTGTAAAGGGAAGAATGAATGGGGCCATGTGTCGTGAGATTTTGAGTGAAAACCTCTTTCCATCAGCAAGGGCATTGAAGATGAAACATGGCTGGGTCTTTCAGCAGGACAATGATCCCAAAAACACCGCCCGGGCAACGAAAGAGTGGCTTTGTAAGAAGCATATCAAGGTCCTGGAGTGGCCTAGCCAGTCTCCAGATCTCAACCCCATAGAAAACCTTTGGAGAGAGTTGAAGGTCCGTGTTGCCCAGCGACAGCCCCAAAACATCACTGCTCTAGAGGAGATCTGCATGGAGGAATGGGCAAAAATACCAGCAACAGTGTGTGAAAACCTTGTGAAGCCTTACAGAAAACGGTTGACCTCGATCATTGCCAACAAAGGATATATAAAAAAAGTATTGAGATGGACGTTTTGTTATGACCAAATACTTATTTTCCACCATAATTTGCAAATAAATTCTTTAAAAATAAGACAATGTGATTTTCTGGATTTTTTTTTTTCTCATTTTGTCTCTCATAGTTGAAGTGTACCCATGATGACAATTACAGGCTTCTCTCATATTTTTAAGTGGGAGAACCTGCACAATTGGTGGCTGACTAAATACTTTTTTGCCCCACTGTCCAAGATGTTTAAGGAAGGAGACCACTCGATGAAAGTACTGGACTCAGCACTTGAGAAGGTAAAATCTCTATGAAGATCAAAGAAATGAAGCATTCAAAACTTTGATTCCCCATGCAATTTAATACCGCTTCGAAGGAATTAACATCCGTACTTAGAAACAAATGGCGTGTATTAGAACAAGATCCTTCATTTCCAGAAGCATTTAAATAAAAAAACGATTTTGTTATAAGAAAGGTAAAAACCTGAGAAAACTATTAGTTCGAACTGACCCCGTTCAAACACCGGATGTAGAAGATGCTTGGGGTGCGTCACGTGTGGACACATGGTCCCTTTGCAAACATTTGCCCATTCCCAAACAGGCAAAATATTCAAAATCCAGTGTAACATAACGAGCAAAACCGAGTTCGTTATATATAAGATTATGTGCCCATGCGGAATGCCGTACATAGAATAAAACCGAACCCCCTTTATGTGAACACATCAGGAATCATCGGTCAAACATACGAATAGCTTACTGTGACGACGATCCGATAAGCCAGTGGCAAGGCACCTTTTGGAGTGCACGTCATCCCACCGGGCCAGGAAAGCCCTGGAACGAGGCTGAAAAGTTAGCTCCTATGGAATAATAAATTGTCACTTAGCAGATAGCAGATATATATATCTGCTAACTGCTATTAAAAAGCTGCGTCTCGCTGCGTAGGCGGGTGATGTCAGTGCAGTGGTGCAGCATAATAAAAGGCTGCATCTCGTGATGTCGGTGCTGTAGCAGTGGTGCAGCATAATAAAAGAAGGCAGGGTAGGTAACGGTCCGTGTAGCGGGACATAGGCTGGGCTACTGCCTGAGTGACCCGTTACTGATAGCGTTACTGAACCATGCTGCTGGTGAGGGCTTCAAACCACCTTTCAGCTGCCATGTTCCAGGCAGCTTTATCGTTGGCACTGCATCATAAAGGGCAGCACGGCTTGAGCTCATGACACGGGAAAGACGAATGATTAGAAATGCTATTTAACACTCTGTCACAGCAAAGTTAGTGACAGTCCTCCCTGCTGCCATCTAGTGTCTGAGCCTGAGTACTGCAGCCTTTCGCTACTGTAAAATATTCCATTTTAAATGCTTGTTTTACTTGGGGGGGTTATTCAGAGAGCACCGACATGTTGCCGACATTTCAGTGCTCTCTTGTTCCCTGCACTTTGGAATCCCCAAAGTGCAGGGAATCGGCCACCGCCAACCCGCCGAGCACTGCGCCAACCAGCCATAGGAGAAAGCCGACAAGCCGCCGGACGTGTGTAAAACAAAAAACCTCACTATGATTGAAAGTGTAAAAATATTTTGCAAAAACAATTACTGCACAAAAATGCCTGGAATTTACATACAAGATCCTATGAATGATAATAAAAATAAAATAAATCTTTTAACAGAAAAAAAGAAAATCCGCTTTTAACCCCTTCCGACCGCTGACGTACTACAGTTGTGTTCAAAATTATTCAACCCCCAATGCTTTAAAGGGTTTTAGGGAATTTAGTGTACATTTGTAATTGTATTCAGAATGAAATCCTACAAGGACTTTTTAAAGAACCATATGTAACTAAAATGACATCAATTGGTTTTGTAATACAGTAGTAAATGTTTCTTTTGTGAATTCTTCATTGACACAATTATTCAACCCCTTAAAGACTACCACTCTGAAGAACAGAGGTTCATTCAAGTGTTTTCAATCAGGTATTGAAAACACCTGTGGATGTCACGGAGCAGCAATAAAGCATAATAAGCACCAATTAGGCAGCTTTAAAATGACTGTGATACTCAGCTCCTTCTAGACATTTACTGGTGTGGTTACAAACACGGTGAAGTCAAAAGAATGGTCCAGGAAGACAAGAGAAGAGGTGATTACTCTTCACAGGAAGGGCAATGGCTATAAGAAGATTGCAAAGATGTTAAACATACCAAGAGAGACCATAGGAAGCATCATTCGCAAATTCAAGGCAAAGGGCACTGTTGAAACGCTACCTGGTCGTGGCAGAAAGAAGATGCTGACTTCGACTGCTGTGCGCTACCTGAAGCGTAGAGTGGAGAAAAGTCCCCGTGTGACTGCTGAGAAACCGAGAAAAGATTTGTCAGATGCGGGTACTGAAGTTTCAGCTCAGACAATACGGCACACACTGCGTAATGAAGGCCTCCATGCCAGAACTCCCAGGCGCACCCCCTTGCTGTCTCCAAAGAATAAGAAGAGTCGACTGCAGTATGCCAAAAGTCATGTGGACAAACCACAGAAGTTTTGGGATAGTGTTCTCTGGACTGATGAAACTAAATTAGAACTGTTTGGGCCCATGGATCAACACTATGTTTGGAGGAGGAAGAACAAGGCCTATGAAGAAAAGAACACCTTGCCTACTGTGAAGCATGGCGGGGGGTCAATCATGCTTTGGGGCTGTTTTGCTTCTGCAGGTACAGGGAAGCTTCAGCGTGTGCAAGGTACCATGAATTCTCTTCAGTACCAGGAGATATTGGATGACAATGTGATGCAGTCCGTCACAAACCTGAGGCTTGGGAGACGTTGGACCTTTCAACAGGACAATGATCCCAAGCATACCTCCAAGTCCACTAGAGCATGGTTGCAGATTAAAGGCTGGAACATTTTGGAGTGGCCATCGCAGTCACCTGACTTAAATCCGATTGAGAACCTCTGGTGGGACTTAAAGAAAGCAGTTGCAGTGCGCAAGCCTAAGAATGTGACTGAACTGGAGGCTTTTGCCCATGACGAATGGGCGAAGATACCCGTAGATGGCTGCAAGACACTTGTGTCAAGCTATGCTTCACGTTTAAAAGCTGTTATAACTGTAAAAGGATGTTGTACTAAGTACTAAGATTGAATGTCACTTGGGGGTTGAATAAAAGTGATAATGATGTGAGCACAGAAAATACATTTGTGGTTATTTCATTATAAATGTTATGTTATATTTGTCTGACCTACACGTGCCTCTTTGATTTAATTGTAAGCAAGATGACTGAATGATCAAAATCAATGTCAAACTGGCCAAAACACTCAATTTCAGTGGGGGTTGAATAATTTTGAACACAACTGTATGTACGTCCTTCCTGCCCACGGGTCTCCCTTAGACCCGCAGATGTACATAGTACGTCAGCGGGCTTCTAACCTCCGCTAACCCCCGATACTCACCTTCCTCGCCGATTCCCACAACTTCTATGGCAAGCTTCAAGCCTTGGCGTTTCCTGGGGGCGGTGGTGAGAAATCAGGGGGGGCTTGTTTGGAGCCCTCTATCTCCCCAACCGTTTAAGGTACTGCGATGCAAGTTGCACCACTGGAAAGGGGAGAGTCTCTCCTTTTCAGCGGTGTGCAGCATTAACCGTTTTGCTGCCGGAATGCGATTCGGCGGAAATTTGCGCCAAATCGCGATTCAAACCTGGAGGGGGCTGACATCCTGGATGTCACCCAAGCCTCCAGGTCACCCCTCACCCACTGACCTCCTCACCATATGTGTGAGTATGTCAGTGGGCCAGTTAACCCCCTAGCTGCCATGTGGAGATAGGGGGATCTTTTGGATCCCCTTCTCTCCTGATCCGTGGCAGCTAGAGGGTCATACTTGATGGTCATACCTGATCATGGCCTTTCCAATTATACGAAACATGACCAGGTTTGGTGTAACAATAAAATTTTAAAAGATAAAAAAAAATATTTTTTTAAAAAAAAAAAAATTGTCTGGGGGGGTTTAGTTAAATAGTACCTAGGCTGCATCTAAAAATAATTAGCACAAAACGGTCAGAATGAGCGCAGCACACATAGATGAACTGGCTCAGCAGTGAAGGGGTTAAAAAGCAAAAACATGTAAAAATTGGGTATCTCTAGGACTCGAGTCCTGCGGCCACACATTGTAATTGGGTTAATGAGCGAATATCACACACCTGGCTATGGAACAGCGGAGAAGCCAATTGTCCCATTACCTTTGGTCCCTTAACAAGTGGGAGGCACATCTGCAAACTGCTGTAAGCCCTACACCGTTCACCTGAGTTGGATGTACATACCCTCAAATTAAAGCTGACAGTCTGCAGTTAAAGCACATTGTGTTTGTTTCATTCCAACTCCATTGTGGTGGTGTATAGAGCCAAAGATGTTAGAATTGGGTCGTTGTCCCAATATTTCTGGACCTGACTGTATGCTGCTTTGCGCCGATTGAGGAGTCATCACGTTTTCTAGGTGCCTGTATTCCTCGTACGCACCCCCCAGTGGGTATTGTCGAGAACCCTGTTTGGGTCCTCTCAATGTCTCTTTCTCTTCTGTCTCCCCCATCATAAATATATATATAATATTTTTTACGTTTTGTTGTCTGTATTCGTCTTGTTTGTCTTGGAGGCCCTTGTGGGTGTTGGGAGCGCAGGAGGATGCAATTCTCCATTTTTCTTTTCCTGATTTTTAGGTATGCCGCCTAAGCCTTTGACAGTCATTTCACTAAATGTGAAAGGCTTAAAGGGACACTCTAGGCAACATGACCACCTAAGCTATTTTAGGTGGTCATAATGCCCGGAGTATCCTGCCCTCTGTCCCCCCTCCCTCCGCTCAGCGGTTCAGCTGTAAATGCTGAAAACAGCTGAGAGGGGCGGAGAAGTTTACTCCGCCCTCCCAGCTGTCAGTCAGCAGAGCGGGAATCATATTTCCCACTTCTGCCGACTTTTGCCGAGTAGGAGACGTCATCGCGCTTTCAGCGCGATGACGTCTCCAACTCACCGCAGAAGCTGGCGGCTCCCTCTGAGGGTTAGTGTTGCGCGCATCCTCTTGCACGCAACACTAATCCTCAGAGGGAGCCGGGAGGAAGCCTGACGATTGGCTGGCTTACGTGAGAGGCGCGCATGCGCGCTTCTCACGTAAACCAGAAGGCAAGAAGGATGGGAGAGCGGAAGAGGAGGGAGGTGAGTATATATAAAAAAAAAAACAGCGCTGGAAACAAGAGGATTTTAGGGTAAGTATTACAGTTAAAAACACAAAAACAGAAAATAACTATTTATTAAGGGAATAGGGATAGGTTAGGATTATGATTTTTTGTTAGTGTCCCTTTAATAAATTCCTCTCACAAACGGGAGGCTTTTGTTTCGGTACCTCCATCGTAAAAATGTTGCCATAGCCTTTGTCTAGGAGACCAGGTTGCTTCGACAGGACTCAACTAGGCTGCAAGATCCTTGATTCCTAATGGTGTACTCCTCGTGCGCTCTCAGTAAACAGAATGGGGTGTCCATTTTGATACATAGGGATTGTATGTTTACTAAATGTTCCCTTGTATCTAATCAAGCCAGTTGCTATTGTCACGTACTTGCTTTGCTCCAGAAGAGCATGTGACTTGGCGACGATGCAGGCTAAAGATCACTATTCGTCTGCACTAGAACCAAAATAATGAATATGTATCCCACACCCACTTCCCGTAATTACTGCCACCATCAGGTCGTACGCTAATTTATTGTAACGCGCGCAGTGGCGCTCACACAAGAGTAACGAGGTTGAGATCCTTTTGGAAGGATTTATCGGTTTGATGTTAGCGAAATAAACAGTACTTTCAAACTTCTACTCCAAAGCCAAGGAGTATGACAAGACAAGAGAACTGCTACTAAGCTCCAAAGGTTGAGACCAACGGACAACTTAGAGCACACAACAAAACATCAGATTTCAAGACAGAAACATTAGTACTGAGACATTCGACAGGACAGGCAATGAATTGATCAGACTACAGGGCAGTCAACACACTGACAGATTTTACGTTTTCAGACCACCTTGATCGGGTACTTTGTAACTTGTGATTACCAGGGTCTGTAGATACACACACAGGTTTAGGGATGGTACTAGCCTGGGTACTTTTGGCAAAACGAGCAAGCCGAACGCAAGCTGATAACCAACAGTCTTTTGTATTTGCAGATGGTACAAGCGTATCAGATCGTATCTCCGACCCCTTAGACCTGGAGCAAACCCCTGATAAGGCTGCAGTACGAAAACCAGGGCGAGAGTGGAATCATCCCACGAAACGAGTAAAACCCCCAAATAGCATGCATGGGGGTAAACCTACAGCACACAACACTAGTGTCACAGTTTCCCTGGTTTTGGCTGCGCCCCCTGGTGGTGAAGCGCCTCCATGTCTGTTTTCCCCTGTGGTGGGTTTGGCTGTGCTGTCCCAGCAGCACAGAGCCTCATTGACGATTTGTGGAGTTTCATGGTGGTTGTGTCCAGTTCATGTTCTCAGCGTTGCTGCAAAGCATTCCTGTCCAAGTTTATTCTGGTTTTGACCTCGGCTGTATTTCCTGACGACCCTTTTCTGCCTACTCCTGGTTTCACTGTATGCTGATCTGTTGCCAACCTTTGCCTATATGGCCATTCTTATATGTTTCATGTTTCATGTATAGTACCTTGTTTGTCTTAGTTTAGTATATACTCAGAGGCCACATACAAGGACCTCTTTAGTGCAGTCTTTATTAATGTCTTGTTAATCCTTGCTCTTGTTCCCGTAGCTCTGTATATCTTTGTGAGGGTTTCTTAGATAGAAATCATTCCCAGCATAGGGATCCCTTTAGTTTTCTTCCTGGCCCTCCAGTCCCTTGTGTCTCAGTCTGGTTCCTGCATAGCCCTGCAATCTGTATTATTTGATCTGTCCTGTGTCAAGTCAGCAGCTCACCTGCCTAAAGGGCTACACTCCGTGTTCCAAGCCACCACGATGGCCCAAGCAGGTGCCAATCGTTACAACTAGTCACCGCTATAGCATAGAACATAGATTGGTCAGAGACAAGCCGGGTGAAAATCAGGAGCAGGAATCGTAGACAAGCTGGGTCGGCAACAGATAGGCAACAATGAATGATAGGAAGCGATGCGGGAACAGAACTCCACGTCAGGGCGACGAGGCAACCCCTAGCGCCCTGTTTTAAGCCCGGCGGCTCCTCGTGACCACGCCAGGCCCCGCCCCCTCTGACGCCGCTCGGCCATTACATGGTGCTGGCACTCGACCAGCCCTTGGCACTGAACCTTGCCCAGACCCCCCAGGAAGCATAGCAGGGGCTGAGGATGTAACATTTATAAAATAGGGTGACCTGAAATTCCCTTGTTCAATTATCCACACACAAAAAAAAACAGTTGGGGGCGTGGTCGGCTGCGAGCCGGAACGGACGTGTTCTTGTGGAGCTCCTCATGTCTTCCCTGCTTAAGGACGCCCAGCTGACTTTCCCTGCTATGTTTTTTTGTGTTTTGGGGGTACCTGAGTAACTGGCCACCGGTACTGACCTGTCTGGAGCCCATTCAGCCTCCCCTCCGGACCAGAGGCTCCACTGTTGGCTGCGGAATCAGGCTGGTGCGAGACTCCGGCGGCTATCTTGCGGCCTACTTTACGGCGCCGGATGCCTATCGGCCTTGCCGGTCTGTCTGCCCCATCCCAGACTATGCTGAGGAAATGGTGTTCCCATGTCTCCCAGTCGGCGGATGTCCCCTGGGGCAGTGGATGGACCTGCGGGGTGGTGGGAAGATGGACCCCCCTCTGGAGGTGAGGGAGCTGTGGTTTCAAGCCTAGAAGCCTGATTGCTGATCCTGTCGGGGGAGGACGAGGAAGGCCCGCTTACTAGAGGTGTCTGGCGGTGGATGCTGGCAGCGTTGAGGAGCTCCTGGGGGGCGATGGCCCTGGAGGTGGATGCGAAGTCAGATGCTCAGCAGCTGGATGTGATGCCGCCACCAGATGACCCTGCTAGGCCGAGCCTGTCGGCTATCTGAGGCGTGCCTGTCCGTGAGGAGCCTGTTGAGGCTGAAACATCCCCAGACGCTGCGGATCAGTGCCCGGTGATGGCTGTGAACCCCCCTAAGATGACTGCAACATTGGGAATGTACGGGCGCTGCTTGTTGCTTGCTGGTGAGTAGAAGACGCTGTTTCGGTCCCTCATGCTGTTCCTCGCTGTGGCGCTGCCTGCGGCCTTACTCCACGATGCTGGTGCCTGGTGTTGCGTGGTAGGTGGAGGCCTTTTCTCACCATCGGCCCCATTTCTCACCTCATGGCTTGGCCTACTCGGCTTCACTGCCTGCTCTGGGTCCACCACCGTTCCGGCACACAGGTTGTAGGCAACAGTTTGCTATCTGCTTTTTTCTGAGTCACCCCATTTTCTTCTTTTTTGGATGTCCTCCCTTTGATTTATTGCTGTAGACACTGTCGTTTTTGGCAGATTCAGACAACTCTCTTTTGATATTCCCTGGGCTGGGGACATTTTTATTCCTTTCCCCCTGCATTTAGATATATTGATGATTTTTTTTTTTTTTTACGAGAACCCCCATCATGTTTTATGTGTCTTATATGTCTGTTTGGCCCTGTGAGGCCAACTTTGCTGGTCAATCTGTGACCCTTTGTTTGCAAAATAAAAACCTTAAATTTAAAAAAAAAACACAGTTTAGTAGACCGTCCCGACCAAACCCAATTCAATTTAATGGATCATCCCGAAACGCAAAGCAATGATATCAATGTCTCTTCAAGTAATGTGATTCTTATATCAGACAAAGGCAGAGCTTAATAAATTAATATTTATTATGATGAAAGCATTGTTTCACTGTGCATATACAGTATTTAAAAAGGTATTACAAGATTATTTACACCCACAAACAGAAAAATAAAATGGGATAAAAACAACTGAAGCCTATACTTACAATGGAAGCTAGATGAATCTGTCCCCAGGGGCTGGGTTTGAAAACAAAAACAGCAGTTAATTCCCACTTGCCTAGAACCCAGAAAATAAGCCCCTAGGAGAGACTGAAGATCAAATTTATACCAACTCTTCATCTCTTTTTAGATTCCATAGTCAAAGGACTATCCAACCCACTTACTTGGCTTCCCAGAACCCACTTCAACTTTTAAGCATGGTATAAACTTACTGAAACAACAAATGGACATTGGTATTCCCTGGGATCTATACACAGTAAATCATACTTTAGCATTTTGTCTGAGACGACACATCTGCTCCTCTTCATATCTATTTTGACTGCAGCCTGGGGTAGGAGACTGTCTGCTACCACTCCTGTAATCAAGGGTGATAGCTGGAAATATTATGGATTGCGTGTTGTAATCATTTTAAGGAGTAACATAGCAGGACCTACGGATGGCCCAGCATATATGACAGTAAGATTGTGAGTGTCAGTAAATATCTTCTCATAGTTTTATCGCTTTTGCGCTGTCATATGTTGTGTTGTGCTTTGTTTAAGGACATTTAAAACTTGATGTGTGGTATGTAAAATGAGTGAGTGTGACAACACTAATGTTTGACACGTTTCTACCATGAGAGCACATGCTGCAACTGATCTTAAGCATGCCGGCATCCCCGATCCTAAGCATGCCGGCATCTCCCGAACCACTGAATGTAAAATTGTGAATAAACTACCATTAGTATCCGCTGCCGTGGCTCTGAGTCAGAACACCCACAACTATCCTTCCATCCTCTTTGCAATCGAGGTGTAAAGGTGAGCTGTAATTAGGCAATCCAAGTGCTGGAGCTGTACACCAGGACTGCTGGAGAGTTTTGTAACAGTTCATCAATCCATTGAATGGTGTCTGGACTTGTTTGGTGCAAAAACGAATGAATAGAATCATAAAATGAATAGTCTGATAGTCAATGTCTGCAACAGTTTATCACGCCTAGAAAGGACATCTTGGAAGCTTTATCATGCGACCGTGGCAATTTCATGAGCGCCTGCACTCGCTCTGAGGATAACTGTCTCTGACCTGGCGAAAGGGTGAATCCCATGTATTTGACAACGAGTAGGACATTTTCTTGAGCGACTCCTTGTGGCCTGCTTGAAATAAGTGTCATAGCAAAAGTTTTTAGAGTCTCTGAAACAACTCTCCTCGTCTGGGCTGCACAGCAATAGGTCATCCACGTATTGGAGCGACGTAGAGCCATACTGCGGGGTCCGTGACTCAAGAGTTTGCTTGACCACGGCACTGAGAACCGCTGGTATATCACTAAAACCCTGAGGTAATCTGGTCTATGTAAATTGACTACCTCTATACGTGAACACAATCAGTGGTCTTGTCAGGGTGTAATGGAATGCTAAAGAAAGCAAAATATAAATCTAAGACTATAAAACACTGAATCATGGGGAATTGCAGCAATTAGACCATATATGTCTAGCACCAAAAGGCGCAAAGGGCTGTATCAGGGCATATACTGCTCTGAGATCCTGGGTGAATCTATACTCTTGTTTACCAGACTTGAAACAGGTGGATCGGAATTTTATAGGGTGACACAGTGGGTATAATTATATTTTTCTGTAAAAGTTCCTAAATAACTGGTGCAATCCCTATATGTTACTCTTATGCAAGTGGATACTGTTTGCTGTATACAGGTTGGACACGTGGTTTGAGTGTGATCTGGTATGGTATACAGTCAGTCAGTCCAGTAGAAGAAGTGGCCCATAGACTGTCAGGTAGGTCAGCTAAATGTTCTAATACAGATAACAAAACACTTAAAAATTATCAATTTTGCCTGCAAGTCGTCTAGGGGAATAAAAAAACATTTACCAATGAAATCATGTCACAATCATACAACCATCTAAAATACTGGGGTGTACACAAAAAAACAACCTCAGGAATTGAATAATAAGTCCCTTAATACAAATATTTTCGTCATGTTCTATTCCAAACTTAAAGGGACCAAAGACAAAAATATGATCGGTCATGTTGTACACACAGATAGGGAGATCTATCTCAAGAGTAACATTGTTATGATGTTCCTGCACAAAACTCCACACTGCTGCAACAGACCCTTAGTCTCATCAGTAAAAGATAAGCTGCCATCTGTTTCTCTCCAAGGACAGTGCGCTGTTAAGGTGGGGTCACCTGGTGACCCTATGTGCCAAATAATGAGGTGGATGTACCATCATTTGGTCATACAATTTCGAGCCTTATGAGCTCATAAAACAACAAACAAAGCAGGTGTCCTGACTCCTCTGTCTACCTTGCCTTGTATAATATTGAATATTTCCTAAATTTCACATTCATCTTTGCTTGTCCTGCCTTAAATCTCTGACCTCCTCTGTCCTGTGCTCTCATTCACATCACATTCTGCATCCATACTACTAATCACCTTCATGTCCTTCTTAATGCTCTCTACTGGAAAGTAACCTGTAGCTGCCATATCTAGGATAGTCTTTTCTAACTCTTTTGGCCTCATCCCGTACCATCCTGTCTCAGTCTGTTTAATGAGCCGGCTGCAAGCGGGGAACATGTTATCCATTAGACTCTGTATGAATAAAACAATCAAATCCTCTTCCATTGTCTCACATCCTTCTTCCAAACAACAATCTATAAATCTTTTCACAAAACTCTGCACTGTTTCTCCATTCATTTGTTTCCATACCATTTTCCTTTCTCTGTCTCTCCATACACTTTCCTAACCTCTTCTCACATTGACTCATAAAATATCATCCACATCCTTTGGATAATCACCCTCTGCCTTAAGTACATTTCATCCTATATAAAAATTCACCATATTTTGTAACCATTCCTAATAACATATTCCATAGTCTCCTGTCAATAACTGTCATACCCCGCGGCGCCGTGCTCGCAAGAAAGGCAAAAAGTCTAAAACATCACATTAACCCTTGCAATACCTGCCTAGTATATTCTGCCTAGACCTGATTCCATCTATGGTTCTGCTGCTATTTTAGGTGTTGCTACTGATCGCCTAGCTCTCCCCTACTAAAGGGCTAAAGACCCATCATGCATTGCTTCTGCATCGTTAGGACATTGCTGATTTAGTGTGTTCTTGCTGTCTGCTAAGCCTGCCTGTTTTGGATACCTGTGTACCGGATCTATTGCTTGGAAAATATATGGACTTTGCCTGTGAGCCTGTGACCCTTTGACCTATTGGAGTTGAACTTGGATATGCCTATGGATTTGCCCTTTTGATACCACGCTTGAATAACCTACTTCTATTTGCCAAGGACTTTATTTTTGCTGCAAATATTATATTATTTTTCTGGACTTTTCATAATCCCCTGGAACCTACAGCCATATTACACCCCTGGACTCCAACTCCCAGTATCCCTGCACCTTCATTGTATTCTCTTTATACCAGTGTTTCTGGATTAATTCCTATACCTGCTTAATCATCTTCAGTATTCTGTGTATCCTCTTTAAATTAACCCTTTCTTGTTAGTCTTTCTCTGGAGTCCTGTGTAAGCTATTTATTCCTGTAGTGTCCCTCTGTTTAATTTCCTAATATCTTATGTACGTTAGCCTCTTTCATTGCTCAGTTTAATACAGTGTCTCAATTATCCCTATCATTACTTATCCTCTTGTTAATTGTTTTCTTGGTTATTATCCATAGGCGTGCGCACGGGGTGTGCCGGGTGTGCCTAGGCACACCCTAATGCCGGCCCGCGACACATTCTGGTCCCGGCTGGCCGAATCCGATGGATAGCCGCCGGGACCCCTCAACTCCGCGGACCTGGCGGCAGCCTCCGCTTCCCTGGTGGTCCCTGTGGTTCGTGGGGTGCTGCACTGCGATCTGTGCATGGCGCACAGACCGCACAGCACATCCCACACTGACCGAGCGGCCGGCGATCTCTGACCTGTCACCTGACCGCCGGCGCTCTGACACAGTCAGTAAGCGCCGGCGGTCAGGTGACAGGTCATCAGCGATCGCCGGCCGCTCGGGTCAGTGAGGGATGTGCTGTGCGGTCTGTGCGCCATGCACAGATCGCAATGCAGCACCCCACGAACCACAGGGACCACCAGGGAAGCGGAGGCTGCCGCCAGGCCCGCGGAAATGAGGGGTCCCGGCGGCTATCCATCGGATGCGGCCAGCCGGGTTCCCCCTCCTCGACCCCCCCCCCCTCCCTCTGTGCCACTGGACCACCAATGATACATATTCAACCCCCTCCCTGCAAGCAGAAAAAACAAACAAAGGTGAGCAGGAGAGGGGGCAATTTTTATATATCAAAAATATTTTTTAATAGTGTATTCAAAATATTTTTAAACACAGAGCTTTATGGCTGTGGATTCTGTGATACACATACTGCTGAGTTTTGGCTGTGGATTCTGTGATACACATACTGCTGAGTTTTATGGCTGTGGATTCTGTGATACACTGATACACCCTGCATAATGCTGAGTTTTATGGCTGTGGATTCTGTGATACACATACTGCTGAGTTTTATGGCTGTGGATTCTGTGATACACTGATACACCCTGCATAATGCTGAGTTTTATGGCCGTGGATTCTGTGATACACATACTGCTGAGTTTTATGGCTGTGGATTCTGTGATACACATACTGCTGAGTTTTATGGCTGGATTCTGTGATACACATACTGCTGAGTTTTATGGCTGTGGATTCTGTGATACACTGATACACCCTGCATACTGCTGAGTTTTATGGCTGTGGATTCTGTGATACACATACTGCTGAGTTTTATGGCTGTGGATTCTGTGATACACTGATACACCCTGCATACTGCTGAGTTTTATGGCTGTGGATTCTGTGATACACATACTGCTGAGTTTTATGGCTGTGGATTCTGTGATACACATACACTGCATACTGCTGAGTTTTATTGCTGTGGATTCTCTGATACGCTCATTCACACAGCACATTGCTTGGTTTTATTGCTGTGGATTCTGTGATATGCTCATTCACACTGTATACTGCTGAGTTTTATGGCTGTGGATTCTGTGATACACATACACTGCATACTGCTGAGTTTTATGGCTGTGGATTCTGTGATACACATACACTGCATACTGCTGAGTTTTATGGCTGTGGATTCTGTGATACACATACACTGCATACTGCTGAGTTTTATGGCTGTGGATTCTGTGATACACATACACTGCATACTGCTGAGTTTTATTGCTGTGGATTCTCTGATACGCTCATTCACACCGCACATTGCTTGGTTTTATTGCTGTGAATTCTGTGATATGCTCATTCACACCGCACATTGCTTGGTTTTATTGCTGTGGATTCTGTGATACGCTCATACACACTGCACATTGCTGAGTTTTATTGCTGTGGAGCTCTGATACGCTCATACACTCTGTATATTACTGAAGGTTTTATTGCTGCGAATCTCTGATATGCTCATACACCCTGCACATTACTGTGGGTTTTATTACTGTGGAGCTCTGTGATATGCTCACACACACTGCACATTACTGTGAGTTTTATTGTTGTGGATTCTGGGATATGCTCATACACACTGCACATTAATGTGGGCTTTATTGCTACATACCCCCAGGGTGTAGGAAGGAGGATATATAGTTATGTATGTGAACGTATGGCTGTGTGTATAAATGCATGTATCTGTCTTTAAATAGGCTGCTTTGCGTAAAATTCTGCACCTGTTTCCTTGTCGCAGTCCGGTGTTGTCCCCTTGTCTTGCACCATAAAGGATTGTATTGTGCACAGAAATCGCCACAATATCTGCTGCCTGCACTCCACAAAAAGAATTACAGTGAGCGTCTTGGCAGCGTCGTGAGGTACAGGTAGGAGACTGTATTGGTGCAAGTCAGCAAGAGCTTATATGGGCCACTTTACTCAAATTTCACTCCCTTTTTAACATTTAACCACTTTGCTGCTGACGACGTGCTGAGCGCATCCTCTGATTTCATGTTTGTGTGTAGAGGATGTACTCGGCATGTCGTTGAAGTCCTTGTGAGATCCGGCAGGTCGACATAGTGATTTCCAGAGTGAGACTGAGGGACTTTTTCTCCCAGTCTCCCTCTGCTCCTGGCGGCGAGAGGAGGCGAATGGAGCAGTCGTTCTTTCTGCAGGATGAGAGGTGAGTATCTGATTTTGGGGGGGGGTTCAGCTGGTGCTGACTGATTCTGCAGAAGTGGAATCCGTTATCACCAGGTCCTGGTTGTGAGTAAATGTTCAGTAACCGCAACCGGACGGTAATCAGCGCTAGTAGATTGTAATGCTAATGCTGATTAACACTTTCCACTCCCCATGTTAAGTATAGGGAGCTGAAAAGAGCAAGATTCTAAATGGTAAAGGGTTTTCTAACAGATTAGCGTTTGGATTTTAATATGGTACACCCGCGGTAGGACCACCAGAGCTAACGTTAACGCTCACTCAGATGGACACTAACATTAACGTTAGGAATGTAATATGGCCCGTAGAATATCTAACTAACAATCTTTTGGATGAAAAAATGTGGTAAAATAAGTTTACACGCTGTATGTGATCGAAATCCAAATTTTTTTTTGATCTAGCATTTTGAGGTGACATGATGATATACCGGGGTCATTGGTCCTCTAGCTCATTTGGAACTATATCTCATATGTTGCTCGGCCCCTAATTAAGATAGTTGAGACTCATTGGAAATGTAGTTTCAAAATGTCTGGGTATCGAAGGTTGCTTAACCTCTGAAACATACACATACAGGGTTATCCAAAGAGATCTGAATTGCTTGAGAAAGGTAACCGAACGCTGAAAATCAGGGTTCAGTTACCTTTCCTGGCCATTCGGCTATCCAGAGAGCAGGCAATACGCCAAATCCTGGCGAATTGCCTGCACATACGGTGCCTGTTCGAGGGCAGTGAAATCCCCATGAAAAAGCACTGCTTCGGCTATTCAGAGAACACAAACCAGCAGTGAAAGGTTCCCCTAATGCCCTGCCATTCCGTGGTTTCATGCGGCAGATTTGTTCAGGAGAATCCCATAGGCTTCAATGTAAAAAATATTCCCATTTTAATTCAATATCTAATCGTTCATTATAAAATTCTGCAGCAAAAAGTCTCTTTATTTATAGATTTTTTAGGATACTTTAAGCATTTTTCTGAATTTTTTTTTCTTTGCAAACAGCATTTCATTTTCACAGATTCATACAAACGGTTTTGCTAATTTATTCACCTCCCTCGTCTGCGGTCTCAGCTGCTTCGGCTGCTTCGGCTGTATTCGGCTCCGGTTTTCAGCAGGTTAATCCAGATGTTTTTGGGGGTTTTCGGCGTGCATTCGGTGGGTTTTGCGGTTAGTTTTCGTCAGGTTTGCGGCAGCTTTTCCCTGGGTCACCGAAATGGGATCGGCAAAAGGAACCAAATTGAAGAGAACGAAAAGTCACCGAACGTGCGGTGACTTTTCGAATCTCTTTGAATAACCCTGATAGTAATGGTGTGTGTGTGTCGTTATATGTATGTATGTATGTATATATATATGTGTGTGTGTTTGAGCTTTTGGGTGCACACCCTAATGCAATAGGCTGCGCACGCCTATGTTATTATCTATTCAGTGTCTGCCCTATTATTACTTAATTTGCTTAGTATCTACTTCCCACTGTGTTGCCCTTTTTCTTATGTCTATTGTCTATTTGCTTAATAAACCCTTCAGTTTATATGTGCCTGCTCCACTTTTTGTGTTACCGCACACTAGCCCAAACCCGCACCCCTGAATGCTGAATCAGTTATATAACAACATTTGGCAGTGGATACATCTCTTGAGCTATGCCACTGGCCCTATAGGCATCACAGCATCTGGACAACCTCTGGGGCAAAGGTTTAAAAGTAACATCAGGAAGCATTATTTTACTGAGCGGGTGGTGGATACATGGAACAGTCTTCCAGTTGAAGTGGTAGAGGCCAAAACAGTGATTGAATTTAAGCAGGCATGGGATAGGCATAAGGCTATCCTAAATAAAAGATAAATCCAGGTAAAGTATCCATGTAATTGGGCAGACTAGATGGGCCGAAAGGCTCTTATCTGCCGACATTTTTCTATGTTTCTCTTGCCCAGGTATTACAGGTGATTTATGTACAACATTTTTAAATTTCAAGAAATTCATAGTTGATTTTTGCACTTGTAAAGCATGTTTGGTTAGTAGGTTTAGAGCTGGGATCTTCATCCTGTAGCAAAAGCAAAGTCAAGAAAATTAAACATTATTATGATCTTATATTTATGAAATTATCAAGGGACAGTAAATATGTGTAGATGCGGTGTTTTCACTTGAGACCGGTAATCCAGTCTCTGTACTTTTGTGATGATCTACTCCAAGTGCCTATTGCAATTGGTTCATAGGGAGAAACACACATCCGATTGAGTTATACTATCTCTCAATTTATCATTCACCGCGTTAATCGATGCTGGCAATCTTGTTTCAGGTGGTCAACAGCTTACCCTAGCACCTGTCAAGGGGCGCGTATCGAATTAACCTCATGCCCCTTTAGTTCCAGGGGTTTTTCATCATCTTTTCACCGCGAAGGATCCAGGATGACCACTCGAACAATGCTCAGCCACACAGTTACAGCACATTATACAATATATTTATACTCATACACAGTATACAGTACATATAATTTACTTATTTTGTCAGGGAGAGATATATGAAACAATAAAATCCTACCTATACAAATCCCCAAAAATAATAAAACAATAAAAACTGCAGAATCCAATTCTGATATATATATATATATCTATCTCTACATACATTATATATATATATATATACTTGGGATCCAATCCCAAAACTGGCCGTCAGAACCATTCTGATCAGTATCAAGGAAAGACCATCTTTCCATCCAGCTAAACACAGGCCTGTTTTCTACGCGACACAATCAAAAATAAAAATTGAGTTCCTATCGTCAGACAGGAAGGCGCAGATACAACAAAGGGAAAGGGGTGGGTCCTAGTGGCGCAGTCTCTTTTTAGAGTAATCAATTATAGTACAAGATGTGCCTAAAAATACTAATTTATGTACGGTGTTCCCAATGTTTCGGGAAGTGCACGGTCGAAAAGACCACTTGGGTGCAACCGTGAATAGTCTGTGTTCAATAGTGCCACTGTGCAATTTAACAAAAAATTGCATATACTGCGAAAAGGCAGTTAAAGTGCAAATGCAAATTGAAGTGCATACAAAGTCACATAAAGTGCAAATGCATATAAAAGTGCATATGAAAGTCCTTAAAGTAGCTGCTATATTCAAGTCCTGCTTTCCAAAACAAGAGTGGAAGCAAAATAACACAGTCCAACCGACCATATATTCTACGTTGGAGATATAAAAGAATCTAGTTCGGTTTCCACGTAGACAGTCCAGATGTGTGCCTGAGGTCTTGATGCAGTGTCTTCACCTAAGTCCTGTGTAAACTCCCGATTCCCATAAAATGGGAAAAAGAAGGGGGAGAGGAAAGGAAAAGAAACAATAGTGCAATATTGCCTTATAGAGAGTCAAGTGCCCATAGACAAGGGAACACTTACGCTTTTTAGAGCCTCGTGTACCGGCTCTAGTGTGAAGTGCCTTGGGCCTGGTTGAGGGTAGCCTCTGCCCTTCTTTAAAGTTTGCTTGATTATCTCAGGTACAGAGAAGTAGAAGAAGAGAGATACATCCTCATAGCGTAGCTTATAGCCAAATACTTAGGTAAGGGGAAAGTTAGACAAACTCACCAATGGTGGAGCCTTAGAATTCCAGGTTCAACTTGTTAGCGTGTGGTACTGCCTATTCGGTGGGTACCCTCACCTCTCTCGTCTGCAGGCGATCTTCCTCTCTTATGTAGATGGTGGATAAGGATAAAATGGAGCATGTAGGGACATATACAGAATTTGGTGAGTGTCTCTGCAGCCCAAACTCACCAGCTCTGCAAGCTTCCATACTTTTCTCCTGTGCAACCATTAAAAACCCAGCACAGAAGGCCTGTGGGTACTATACATTTGTTATCAGTGTTATTTTGGTATACATATGTTTGAGTCTGGGTAATATTAACCTCCCTGGCGGTCTAATTTTTTCAAAATTTCGCGTCTAAAAGCGTCTCAATTTTTTTTTTAAAGGAAGCGTGTTTTTGTACATAGTTAGCCTGTAATAATTAGAAATCACGCACTGAAATCCGTGCAATCAAGAGTCCTGGTAAAATCCTTTATTTATAAATAAATAAATAAAATAGTAAATACACTGAGTCTGATAAAGTTTGAAACCTGACATAATAATTTATTATCCCAAAAATAATTATACAAAATAATGCAAATAAATGATATTCGATAAAATACAACAAAAAACACTGAAATCTGTCTGAAAACAAGGGTAAGAGGATGTATGGTCTATTTCTTATCCTGTACTGCCACCTAGTGGCCGTTCATAAACTTTGCACTTTGTATTCTACAGTGTAAAATTATATTTTTCTAAGTGTTCTGCTGGTCCCGCCCCCTGCATCATGTGACTCGCAGCGAGCCTTCCAGGAAGCTGCTCGCCGCGATCACACTGCGGGGACAGCGAGGGAGCCAGGAGGAGGTGAGTATGCATCCAGCCCAAGTGTGGCTCGGGGTTACCGTTTGCAGTCACACTCGGGAATACCGCCAGGGAGGTTAATAATCAAATCAATTCTTCCATCTGATGTGTTAAAATGCATACATTCCTCTTGATTACCATTAAATTTGATCCAAATATCGCATCATTGGAAGGATCAACATTAGTACAACCACAATATGATTAGTACAACCACAATACGCATCTCTAGGATAAGATGCTATACAGTTTATCCATCTACAATCAAATGGGAAGGCTGTGCATTCAGCAAAAGTATTTCTACTTCTACAGTTAGGTGTCTCTGTTCAATGCACACCTAGGGCCATATTCCATTCTCTGCACAATTGCGCTCGCGCAGCGCAATTTTTTTTGCGCACGAAAAAAAACACGATCGTGCGAAAATTTCCGTGTTATTCCGATCCGAGCACATTTTTTCATCCGTCAAAACGTTTTGTGTGTAAAAACGACGCGCAAAATTGTGCGCAAAGTACGTTGCGCACAGAAATCTGTGTTCGGACTGTTTTCTTCACGGGATTCAGCCAATCAGAATTAAGAACCACCATTCTCTAACGTTAGGTTGTTGCCCCTGTCAAATTCAACCTGAGTATACAGTGGCAAGAAAAAGTATGTGAACCCTTTGGGATTAGATGGAGTTTTGCATGAATTGGTCATAAAATGTGCTCTGATGTCACAACAATTTGAAAAACACAGTCTGCTTAAAATAATACAACAAAACATTATATGTTTTCATGTGTTTATTGAACATAACATGTAACTATTCACAGTGCAGGGTGGAAAAAGTATGTGAACCCCTAGCCTAATGACTTCTCCAAGAGCTAATTGGAGCCAGAAGTGAACCAACCTTGAGTCCAATCAGTGTGATATTATTGGATGTGTTGCTGAAAGCTGTCCTGCCCTTTAAAAACACACACCAGTTTTGGGTTTACTGGTTTCAAGAAGCACTGCCTGATGTGAACCATGCCTCGCAGAAAGGAGCTCTCAGAAGACCTGCGATCAAGAATTGTTGACTTGCATGAAGCTGGAAAGGGTTACAAAAGTATCTCCAAAAGCCTTGATGTTCATGTGTCCACAGTAAGACATACTGTCTACAAATGGAGAAAGTTCAGCACTGTTGCTACTCTCCCTAGACGTGGTCGTCCTGTAAAGATGACTGCAAGAGCACAGCGCAGAATGCTTAATGAGGTAAAGAAGAATCCTAGAGTGTCAGCTAAAGACTTACAGAAATCTCTGGCACATGCTAACATTTTTGTTGACACATCTACAATAAGGAAACCATTAAACAAGAATGGAGTACATGGGAGCACACCACGGAGGAAGCCATTGCTGTCAAAAAAGAATAGTGCAGCACGTTTGAAGTTTGCAAAGGAGCACCTGGATGTTCCACAGCACTACTGGCAAAATATTCTGTGGACAGATGAAACCAAAATTGAGTTGTTTGGAAAAAACACAACACTATGTGTGGAGAAAAAAAGGCACAGCACACCAACATCAAAACCTCATCCCCACTGTAAAACATGGCGGAGGGAGCATCATGGTTTTGGGCTGCTTTGCTGCCTCAGGGCCTGGACGGATTGTTGTCATTGATGGAAAAATTAATTCCAGAGTTTATCAAGACATTTTGCAGGAAGATGTAAGACCATCTGTCCGCCAACTGAAGCTCTGCAGAGGATGGGTGATGCAACAGGACAATGACCCAAAGCATACAAGTAATTCAACAAAAGAATGGCTTCAACAAAACAAAATACGCCTTCTGGAGTGGCCCAGTCAGAGTCCTGACCTCAATCTGATTGAAATGCTGTGGCATGACCTTAAGAGAGCGATTCACACCAGACATCCCAAGAATATCGCTAAAAAAAAATTAAAATAAATAAAAACGAAAATACATAGGGTGATACCCCTTAAGCCAATTGTATACGCAATACAAAAAATGGCCACTCACAAGCTGCCGATGTTATACAGGCACATCACAGGTTCTTTTAAATTCCAGAAACTTGCATTGGCCTTAAAGAGAAATAAACACAATAGTGTAGATTGCCAACAGTTTTAAAAGAGTTTTTAATTGCGCTTACATAATTAAAAACAATTGAGGCATATCAACATCACCAATTCCTTAGTGTGTCGGATCGTTAGTGGTACTGCTTGACGCGTTTCGTCTACCAGACTTCCTCAGGAGCAGGAGGAAGTCTGGTAGACGAAACGCGTCGAGCAGTACCACTAACGATCCGACACACTAAGGAATTGGTGATGTTGATATGCCTCATTTGTTTTTAATTATGTAAGCGCAATTAAAAACGCTATTTTAAAACTGTTGGAAATCTACTCTATTGTGTTTATTTCTCTTTAAGGCCAATGCAAGTTTCTGGAATTTAAAAGAACCTGTGATGTACCTGTATAACATCGGCAGCTTGTGAGTGGCCATTTTTTGTATTGCGTATACAATTGGCTTAAGAGGTATCACCCTATGTATTTTCGTTTTTATTTTCTGCATAGATACCCTAGAAATTTCCAAGAATATTGCTACACTGAAACAGTTTTGTGAAGAGGAGTGGTCCAAAATTACTCCAGATCGTTGTGCTGGTCTGATCTGCAACTACAGGAAACGTTTGGTTGAGGTTATTGCTGCCAAAGAAGGGTCAACCAGTTATTACGTCCAAAGGTTCACATACTTTTTCCACCCTGCACTGTGAATGTTTACATGTTTTGTTCAATAAAAACATGAAAACATATAATGTTTGTGTTGTATTATTTTAAGCAGACTATGTTTTTCAAATTGTTGTGACTTAGATGAAGATCAGAGCACATTTTATGACCAATTCATGCAAAACTCCACGTAATCCCAAAGGGTTCACATACTTTTTCTTGCCACTGTATATGTTGCAGGAAAAAAAAAAGCAATTTATTAATTTTATTGTTTGGGTATGTGTAGAATGTGTAACTGTACTGTGCTGTATTTTTTATTTTGTGCTGGTGTATTTCGTTTCGGCCAGGACGATCAAATTTACAGTTACCACCTACTTTTCAAAGACGTTACGAAAATTTGCGCAAACCTTCGTTGCACGCAGCTTGAAATACCATCCGCGTACCAGCACACGAACGCATTTGCACTGACAATGTTAAGTATAGGATGCGCGCACGGATTTTCGTTCGCGCAGGTTCCCCAGCGGTAGTCGTTGACGCGCGTTCGTTGCGCATAGATAGGAAGACAACATTGCGCGCGAATGGTTTTTCCCCTCGCGCAAATGCACATTTGCGCACGCAAAACCACTTGCGCAGAGAATGTAATAGAGCCCCTAATGTACTGAGATAATCAATAACAGTGACATTGTTACAACCCTTTACAATTGCATCCATTTAACAAATACCATAAACCTGACGCGATTTTCTTTAGTGAATGGGATAAGATTGTCCTCAACCTTATCCTTGGAATCCACAAAGTTCTTGACAGTCTTTTTGTCCATAGTGTCCTTTGAAAGTTCAGAAATGTTGTCCTTTTTATTTGCAAACTGTCTTTGTCCATGAAAAGACAGAATCTGAAATAAAGAACAGACAGCAGTTTACTGTTCTTACACATGACTAAGTTTGCATTGATCAATATGTACAAGAATAGATTTATTGCTTTTTCTACCAATTTTTACTCTTTGAATTTGTAACACTGTTTGTCCCAATTTCTTTAGAATGACACCCTCCCACCCTGCATGCCAAGGGCTTGGGTTTCTGAATGATTTTACTATCACCTTTTTACCTGTTTGGAATTTTTCGGCATAATTTACCTGTGTTACATCTTTAACCCATTGTTTCTCTGAGGGAGCCATATTTGACGCTGTGAATATTAGAATTGTTTGCAATTGTTCCTGTAGTTCCTTCAACCACTGGGCATGTTCTGCAGCCAGTTTGAGGGTACCAGGAACAAATGGTTCATTGGGGAAAATTATTGGCATGGCTCTACCTGTCATTAACTCATAGGGTGACACCCGAGTTTTAGAATTTGGAGTAGCACGTATTGACATTAAAACTCCTTGTAAAGGAGTTACCCAACAATTTCCTTTATCTTCTAGCATTTTTTTCAATCTAGATTTCAAGGTACGGTTCATCCTCTCTACGATTCCGGCGGATTCCGGATGATAGGCAAAATGGAACCTTTTGTTGGATCCCCAACAATCTACACATCTCTTTTAGCACTTCTCCAATGAAATGCAGACCATTGTCTGATTCAATGACCCTAAGGAAACCCCATATATAAAATACATTTTTCCATAGTGCCCTGGCTGTGGTCAAAGCTGTACAGTTTTTTTTTTAAATAATATTTTATTTTTGCAAAAAGTATAAATGGGATCCAAAATGAAGAAAAGGGGTAAAACAGTAATGTACACAAAAGGGGAACATCGGAACAGATAACAACGGCAATGATGCGGAGCGGTATCCAGTAGCAATTGCTCCACAGATTGGCATGAAAATTAAAACATCGACGCCAAATTTAGATAACATTTAGATATTCCTGTCCCTTGGGAAGGTTTAAATAAAGGGAAGAAGTCAGAGAATGAGAAAGAGCAGAAAAAGAAAAGAAAAGGGGGGAAGAAAGCTATCAGAGAGACAGAAGAGAGAGTGTAAAAGAAACAGAAGAAAGGGGAAGATGGAGGGGAGGGGGAGGTTGACAGGGCCAGGGAGATTGCATCAGTAGACTCAAATGCCTATATTAGGAGAAGGATAGGTTAATAAATGAGAGAATGTATGGTGAGCAGAGGGATCAAGGTAGTGGGCTGTCAGCAGCAATACAGTAGGGCATAATATTCAAGAGTGCAAGGAAGGAAACCACGTATATTAAATTAGCTTGTAAAGCAAAGTGTTCTTGCCATAACGACCAGGGGTCCTGTTTCGGCGCGGAGAGATCAAAGTATGACAGAGCCAGGGCTTCGGAGTAAGCCAAGTCGGAGATCATCTTAATCAGTGCAGGGAGGACAGGGGGTGTGGTTTGTTTCCAGAGTCTGGCTATGAGCAGAAAACAGCAGGATATAATAATGCAAAATAGTTTTTGTTGGCGTGTTAACTTTCTCACTGCATCCGGAGAGCCCCCAGGATGTAGAGTTCCGGGGTAAATGGAACTGGGATGCCCAGAACGTCATCCACAAATTTCGCCACCGCTAACCAGAACGGCAAAAGCACAGGACAATTCCACCATACATGTAACATAGATCCCCGATTATTGAGGCATCTGTCATGGAACTGACGTAGCGCTCCCCGCGTCAAACCCCAAGACTTTTATTTCCATGGCGAAAACCCCAAAAAGACATAGACCACTGCTTTGGGGAAGACCTTATGTTCATTTATATTGTGTGGTTTTAAATGTATCGTTGTCACGGAACCCCTTGCTCAGACTGTATTAACCCCTCGCTCCTCTGCTATTCCCCTCAGTTAAGCTATTTGTCTTAGTGGTTTAAAGTGGTGTTTTGTGACTCTCCCCCACCCCCATCAGCACGTAATCAAAATGCCTGTGAACCTGTCCCTTAGGCTTACTGTGTTATCTGACACCAGGGTTAACCTGGGATTGAAAGCCTGAGCTGGGTTTGAAACCCCAGCCAATCACCATCCAAGGAGCTAGAAGGGCCAACCAATCCCATTCCTGGAATACACCTCATTGCCTGTAATGGAGCCATCTGCAGAAACTTTAAACGTCTGCGCCCCGAAAAGTAACTGCTCCAGTGGGGTGATATTTCAAACGTGGGATGATCCTCAGGCGAGCTACCGTTGTGGTGATTTTCAGGAGGGAGCTCCATTGGGAACCCACTTTGCTGAGCCTTTCTTGACCCCAGGAGCTTAAGCAGCCCTGACCATGCGGCATCCAAGGGGGATATCTACTATATGCTGCCATTCGTGCCCCTACCCCCAGATCTGGGCGCTTTTGGGACTGTGACACCCTAGGGACCCGAGCTATCAAATGGTACCCCTGGATCGCTGCTGCTCCTCTGGAATCCCCCCCAAACAAGGACCTGTGCTCTGTATGACTGCAGGTACAGTTAATTATAAGGCACCACCATGTCCCGTAGCGCTGTACACTGAGAAAGACAGGATAACCAATATACATGCAAGTTAAACACATAGAACAGTACCAGAAAAGCCCCTGCTCAAGAGCTTGCACTCTGAGAGGACCTGATGGGGAACTGCTGAATGACGGTGCCGTAATGTCTGGGGGGCGGGAATGTTAACTGTTGTTATCTGATTGTGAACCAAATAAAAGCAGGTCATGTGAAATGGCCAGTGTGTATCCTGTGATGAACATACAGCCTGCCTGGTGTCTGTCTCAACTACGCTACAGCTATAATCACTCTCAGAAGGCACAGCGCGGCATTCTGGAAATGCAAAGAGGCTCCAAGGCAGGCAGTCAGAACAAGCAGGTCTGGAGCTGCGGATCAGGCTGCTCGAGGCACTGAGTTCCGAGCAACTCAGAGGCCGGACTGATCCTGGTAAAGGGGGTGTCTGGAGAGCCAGGACAGACGGGAAGAGACGGCGTCCCATCACAGCATCTCCAGCACATATCAGTAACATTTTTATTGAAGTGACATTCTCTGACGGGTACCAAATACCATCTGTACAACACTTTGCGTCTTGTTTCGAAAAGGGAGACACACCGGGAAGCCCCCTTGTCAAACAAAAATACAGGAGTCCACTGTTTTGCCGTGAGGGACACATTAAGTTCTATTTCCCAAGCCTTCTGAAATGAGAGTTGGTTGTGGCTAACAGTGATTTATAGCATAGGGAAAGGAGTTTGGTGGAGTGCGAGGGGTAGGTAGCAAAAGATTCAAGAGGTGAGAACACAGGAGGGCTTTCCGGGGGTAATCTCGTTATTCCCAGCTTTCCCATGTAAGAGTTCAATTGGAGAAACGAAAGGAATGCTGAAGAAGGTATCCCATATTTAACCTGCATTTGGGAGAAGGAGAGGAGAGAAGAAGCCTGAAAGAATTGAAACACATGTTCAACTCCGTTCTGTATCCAGGGTTTAGGGTTAAAAATGGGAGTACATAGGCCAAGGCAGACATTGGCGTAGCTAATGATAGGGGATATAAAGAGGTCAGAGTGCGAACATGACGATCCCACATGGAAAAATACCATTTAGTTATCTGAAGGACCGATGGGAGGGGGGGTCTGGATTTAGTTGGTGTGAAGAGTAAACACGCAAACGAAGTGGTTGGTATCGTATCGATACCGACTGTATGTATGTCCATTGGGGACTGTTAACATAGAAGGATTCGCTTAGGGAGGCTATGACTGCAGCTCTATAATAAGTGAGGATCTGGGGAACTTTAAGGCCCCCTCTGTCTGGAGTGGAGGTGAGGACTTTAAGTGGGATGCGCGGGCGCTTTCCATTCCACATAAACGAGGTGATATCCCGTTGTACCAAATTAAGAAGGGAGTGGGGTACAGATATGGGCAGCATACGAAAAACATATAGTAGTTTAGGTAGGATCGTCATTTTAACAGCTGCCGCCCTGCCCAGCCAGGACAGTTTCACTCTCCTCCATTTCTGTAATAGTATCCTCACTTCAGTGAAAATCTTAGTGTGGTTTAGTGGCATGACACTGTCGAGCCGATTGGGAATCGTGACCCCTAGGTATCTGTTCCTTCCAAACAAAGGAGTACCCCGAGCCTTTATAGATTGTAAATCTTCTGGGGAGACGCCTAAAGCCATGGCTTGAGTTTTAGGCATATTGATGGAACGGTAGGAGACTAAGCTGTAGTCGTTCAAGGCTGTGTGCAATGAGGGTAGAGACGAGACAGGATTACTAAGCGTCAGGAGTATGTCGTCAGCGAACAGGTTTAGTTTAAATGTCCTGGGGCCAACATGCATTCCACCTATATGATCATCTTGTCTTATGGCTTGAGCTAGGGGTTCCAGTATTAAGGCGTATAATAAAGGTGATAGGGGGCAGCCTTGGCGTGTGCCATTCGTAATATCAAATGCCCCCGAGAGGAAGCCACTGTTCAGTACTTTAGCTGAGGGTTGCGCCATGATAGACTGTATGTGTTCCTGTAAAGAGCCAAATTTGTCAAGAACGCGTTTCAGAAATCCCCAATGAACCCTATCAAAAGCTTTTTCCGCGTCTAGCGATAGCCAAAGGCATGAGATATCGTATGTGGTTCGATATTCTAAGAGGGCTAGCAATTTCGAGTTTTCAGTCCCTTGTCTCCCCTTAATAAATGCCACTTGGTTCCTGTCAATGAGAGTAGGCAGGGCCGGATTAAGAGTATCATGGGCCTGGTGCTGAGGATTTTGGTGGGCCTATTTATAGAAATAAAATGAAAAGGTCAGACCCAGCTTTTAAACCCCTCCTGGCGAGATGACATCAGCTTCAGGCGCCCCCAGGCTCCTGAAAGGGAGGATGGGGTCCTACGGAGAAGTGAGAGAGAAAAAAGAGAGGCATTGCTGGAAAGGTCAATCTGACCTTTCCAGCGATGCCTCTCTTTAACCCTGTAGGTGCCAGTCCGTGATCCGGCACCGGATCGCACACTTCTCCTAGAGGTGGCTGACACCTTAGATGTCAGCCAAGCCTCTGGGGCTCCTATGGAAATCCCTTAGGAGATAACGTCCTTTGGATGCATATACTGTAGCTCCGGATCTGTGGCATAGGGTCACGTTTGGTAGCATTGGAAAGTCAAAAGCATTGCCTTTCCAATGATACCAAACATGACCACATTAAGTGTTAAAAACTTCATTTTTTTTATTAATGCAGCACTTTTGTTCACTTTTCAATTATAATGTGAACAATGATGCTGCACTAGCGAAAAATTTAGTTTTTTCAGTTTATCTAATATCGCGTATTTTCTTTGAAAAATACAGCAACAGGTTCCCATTTCTATTTTTTTTTTAACAAGTGTACAACATAGAATATATAACCGCAAAGGCTTGGATGATAAAATGGGAAACAAAATATTTTACATGCTGTACATAAATGGAAATTCACATGTTTTTACATTTTTTGTTACAGCATTCTGACAGGACATGACGTATACATAAAATTATATATTATGAATCTGCCAAGTCTGCTTAAATTAAGATATATAATATGTCTGGGTCCTACTCAGTCCTACAATAAAACAGGACTTTAAATTGCGTTTAAACATGAAGAGCACAAAACGGTAAAAATTAGCTCAGCACACCGGGTGAAATGGCTCAGCAGTGAAGGGGATAAACGATTCTCTACAGAGCCCCTTCTCCAGGGCAGAGCACATATGCAATAAATACTTTTTATTGGCATGAAAAGTTGGCTCCACCTAACTAACCTCAATGGTGGTAAGCTCTCAGCTGGCTGTGTGTGGCACTGATCTTGCCGCCTGAGGGCTGGGCACACTGATGAGAGACAGGCTGGGCTGGCAACGTTGGCGTGGCAGACTGGCAGTGCCTGCTGGACTCTGAGCAACTTCTTTCCAATACTCCTCGTCAGGCCCTGGGCAAACATTTTCTTGCCCCCCCCCCCCCATGGAATTTTGCTCTCCACCCCAGCATCCTTAAAAAAAACACATAGGCTTGTCTCATAAAACTAAATCTATTTATTTTATAATTTTTTTACAATTGCACATCCTATATACACGTACTGTGAGGGAAACACTATCTGTGTGTACATAAATATACACGTACTATTGTATATACATCCTTTGTACACATTCTATTTACTGTACATGTACACATTATACATCATATACACATTTCCACATTATATTCACCTACACCTAATATACATGTCACACACATTTCCACATCATATATACACCATATACACATCGCCCACATCATATATATACACATAATAGACACGTCACACACTTCATATATACATATAAAAATAGACACATCACACACTTCATATATAAACATTTACTCACAAATGAACTTGTGCCAGAGACAAGCTAGAGCAAAATGGAGGAGGGGTGTGGGAAGTAGCAGGGGGTCTTTTAAGCAGAGCCCTGCTTCATGCTGTAGAGACTGTCTCTCTCAGACAGGCTGGCAGGGCAGAGCTAAGCAGTAGCACTGACTGCTTCCTGAATCCTGTAGTGCGAGGGAACTGCATGGTGTGGAGGAGGAGGAGGAGCCAAACGCAGCTCCCAAGATACCTCATCATCTCTGCGGTCACCTGTCAACACAGAGGGGAGGAGGCCTACGAGGCCATGATTTTCGTGGGCTCAAGGAGCAGCTGCCCGTGCTAATGACAGCCCTGCTCCTCGTGCGCTGGTGGCCTGGGCTGGCATGCTGTGTCTGTGGCCTGCTGAGCCCGATCCCAACAGGGTGAGGGTGGCACGGAGGCAGGACAGTGCAGGCTGAGCGGATTCATCCGCACGCCGGCACTGTTTGTATTTCTTCCCCCCTCCCTTTGTAATTGAATGAGTTGACGCTGGTTGCCTCAGCTCCATGCACTGCCTGTTAGCTGCCACCACACTCGAATGTCTGCCAGGCCGTATTGTCCGGAGGACGATGTGTGGCACTAGCAGGCTTGTCTTTGGACAGCTTGCTGTGGGCCTATTTTCAGAATGGGGCCTGGAGCGACCGCTCCACCGCCCCTACGTTAATCCGGCCCTGAGAGTAGGGAGGATGTCGTTTAGTCGTGTAGCTAGCAGTTTGGCATAGATCTTAATATCCGTGTTCAATAATGAGATAGGGCGAAAGTTGGGACAAGAGGTCGGGGGCTTACCCGGCTTGGGTAGGTTAATGACCGTGGCTTGTAACATTTCCCTGGGGAACGAGCCCACCGAGGAGGCTCCTTCAAATACTCTAAGTGGGGCTTCAGAATAGACAAGAATGATTTGTAATAACAGGACGGGAAGCCATCAGGGCCAGGAGCTTTGCCATTGGGGAGTGAGGAGACGACTTTTGTGACCTCGTCCAGAGAAATGGTTGTGATAGTAAGTCCGTTTGTGCTCTAGTCAGGGTGGGGAGATTAATGCGCGACAGGTAGTTATCTATATCAGTAAGCGTGGGTTGTATGATTGTCTCATCTTTGTTTAAGTTGTAAAGAGAGGAATAGTAGGCTGCAAACTCTTCAGCAATGTCAGTAGGTTTATGTATTACGGAGTGGTTAGCAGTGTGAAGTTTGTCTATACGGTGCCGTGGTTGGAGTGCGCGCAGTCGGCGCGCCAGTAATCTGCTGGGTTTATTACCATAGGCTTAAAATCTAGATTTAAGACGTTGCAGGTGGGAAAAATGAGTTTGTTTGTCAAGTGCGTGTAATTCGTCGTGTGTCTCAATTGACGAGCAGTGATGTCTGAGAGGGATAGTTTGTGTGACCGGTACAGAGAGTCAAGTCTTCGAAAAAGGAGAAGACGAGCGCCCACCTTAGATTTCTTAAAATGAGATGCCCATTTTATACAGTATCCTCTCAAAACTGCCTTATGGGCTTGCCAAACAGTCGCTGCGGGCAAATTGTCGCTTGTATTCAATTCAAAGTACGATTGCAGTTGGGTTTCTAGGTCAGTTTTAGCCGTCACGTCGGATAGGACTGTTTCGTTAAGGCGCCATGGTGAGAGACCATATGGTTTGTAATCCTCTTTTAAGATTAGGGTCATTGGGGTGTGGTCGGAGCAGGAAATAGTGCCAATGGAGCAATGCTCCACCCATGGGAGTGAGTGGCCCTGTACCATCATATAGTCAATTCTAGTGTGGGTTTTGTGTACTTTAGAATAAAATGTATAATCTACCTCGTTAGGGTGGAATTAACCGCCAAACGTCGTGGAGGTGGTGATCAGTCAACAGGGCTTGAAATCTGTCAATTTGCCGTTTTCATTTACCTGTCAGGGGGCGAGAGCCAAAACTCGAGGTATCTTTAAGCGGATCTAAGCTGAAATTCAAATCCCCACACATTATAAGGGTACCAGTAAGGACGAGAGATATTTTTTCTAGCATAGTTGTAACAAACGTCACTTGGTTGTCGTTGGGGGCGTACACATTGACAATAGTATAAACTCTATGGTTCATTGAGCACACTAATATAAGGTATCTGCCAGCCGAATCAGACAATTTCCGGTGCAAATCGAACACAACATCATTTCTAATAAGAGTAGAGACTCCTTTAGATTTAGAAGGGCTTGTGGAGTGAAATTGGGTGGAGTAGTTCGGCCAAAGCAGAGGAGCGTGTGAGAGCCTTTTAAAATGGGTTTCCTGCAGGCATATGACATTTGCCCTTAAAAGATCGAGTTCTTTATAAAGTGTCCGCCTCTTATATGGGATGTTCAAACCTTGAACATTATATGACATTATTTTCACCATGGGGATAGGTGTACGGAATGCGTAATGTAGGGAGAACAAAAAATACGTTTCTTTTAATAGTTACCCAAGTGTTCGTCGGATGGGAACTGCTGATATGAGGAAAATAGGAGTTGTGAGTACTGGAATGAGCATTGTTCTACAGCATGCGGGTTGATGATGCAACACAGAAGGATATGAGGCTGATGGGGGTGAATCCAATAGTCCCTGGAAAAGAAAGGTGGGGGGGAGAAAGGGAAGAGAAAAAAAAGTCATAGAAAAAACTATATACAAAAAATAATTCAAAAATCTCCTGTGTGGCAGCAATCCTGTTGCAATGCCACATCTCTCAGCAAGAGAGGAGAGGTGAGGGAACGTGGGAGAGACGAACTCTCAACTGGACGGAGCCGCCAGACCTTGGTGTCGTGGTATATCGTCAAGGACGTCACGACAAGATGTCGAAGTCGGTGGAGGATGTATCGATGAATTTTCGAAAGTGGAGTAAAACACGTAAGAACAAGGGGCATTCAGCCCGGTTTTCCCTTGCAGACCCTTTTCCATTCCTTCTGTATCCTCTGAGGGAGCGTTGAAGTCGGTTGATTCGGCGGTGATGGGGTGAGGTCTCTTTCCGACAGGAACTGGAGGCCCTGTTCCAATGTTGTCACGTCGCGTTGAGAGCCATCATGTGAGATCAATAGGTTTTGTGGGAAACCCCAGCGATATGGGATATCATGTTGACATTGTGTGGTGGTTACCCTCTGGAGCGAGCGCCTAAAATCAAGCGTGCGTTTCGCCAGGTCAGGAAATACTTGCAAGTGATTGTAATCAGGAGACCTTGCTTGTGGATTTCGTAGGGCCTGGAAGATAAGTTCCCTGGGCCTGAAGTAATGAAGGCGTAAGATTACGTCACGCGCAGTGTCTATTGGCATTGCGGACGGCTGCGGCAGACGGTGTATGCGGTCCATCAGCAAAGAATCTGGGGTCAGCTCAGGCACCAAGTGTAAAAAAAAATCGGTAACATAGGAAGCTAGTTGCTGGGTTTTAACACTTTCTGGGATGCCTCGAATTTTCACATTATGCCTGCGGGAACGATTCTCAAGATCAGCAATTTTGGTCAAACATCCCTCCAGAGTGTCCTCTAGTTCCTGTACCTTGTCGGCCATATCGTTCTGTGCATCAGCATATTCCCCCATTTTATCCTCTAAGTGAGAGGTGCGGTCTGCTAGGCCCTGGATGTCAGCTCTAATCTCTTTGGCCATTTCTTTAACCCCTTAGTGACCGGGCGGTTTTACACAAATCCGTCCTTTAGTGACCGCTGCTGTTTTTACGTTTCTGCGCTGCTCGTGTTTAGATCAAATTTTCCTCTTACTCGTTTATTCAACCCACACATATTATACACCCTTTTTTCCCGCCATTAAATGGACTTTCTAGAAATACCATTATTTCCATCATATCCAATATTTAATATAAAAAAATATGAAATATGATGAAAAAAATTGTAAAAACACTTTTTCGTAATTTAATCCCCTAAAGCTATAACCACCAATAAAGACCCCGGCTAAATAGTTTCCAAATTTTATCCCGAGAATAGAAATACCCAATCTTTACATGATTTTACCTTTTAACCCTTTCACTGCTGAGCCAGTTCACCTATGTGCGCTGCGCTCATTCTGACCATTTTGTGCTAATTATTTTTAGATGACAGCCTAGGTCCTATTTAATTAAACTCCCCCCAGACAAAAAAAACTTTTAAAAAAAACCCATTTTTTTATTTAATTTAATTTTTTTATTATTTTTTTATTTAATTTTTTTTTTACATTTTTTTTTAAAACCAAACCTGGTCATGTTTGGTATCATTTGAAAGGCCATAATCAGGCCTTTCAAATGATGGCAAATATGACCATCTAGCTGCCATGGATCGGGAGATAAAGGGATCCTTAGGATCCCCTTATCTCTACATGGCAGCTAGAGGGTTAACTGGCCCACTGACATCCTCACACATATGGTGAGGTTGTCAGTGGGTGGGGGGGGACCTGGAGGCTTGGCTGACATCCAAGATGTCAGCCCCCCTCCAGGTTTGAATCACGTTTTGGCGCCAATTGGTGCCGCAACGTGATCCGGCGGCGAAATGGTTAATGCCATACACCGCTGGAAAGGGGAGGCTCTCCCCTCTCCAGCGGTGCAGACGGCATCTCCCTAGCTTCAATGGTTGGGGAGATAGAGGGCTCCGAAGGAGCCCCCCCCTCCCCTCCATTGAAACACATGGGGGCACCTTCTGATGACGTCACCACGCAGCGTGGCGACGTCATCAGCCTCGCCTGCCCATGTAAATCACATGGGCAGGCTTCCTCCCTGTCAGATCGACGTGGGATCCAACGAGGGAGGTGAGTATCGGGCGGGAGGGGGATTTGGCGCCGCTGACGTACCCTGTACGTCATCGGGTCTAAGGGAGACCCGAACACAGGACGTACAGGGTACGTCAGCGGTCGGGAAGGGGTTAAGCTGCGATTTTAAGTCTGCAGACATAGAGGAAAGCATACCTTCCAAAGTAGTGGTAAGAGCTTTCATTTCAGTGCCTGTAGCCGGACCCTCCGTTTGTGTTATCGCGGGTGGTTCCGGGCTCGAGCGGCCGGCGCCATCTTGGATTCCAGCTGCCGTTTTTTTTTTGTGACAGGAGGCAGTGAAAATAACTCGGATTTAGCCGCCGATTGTTTGGTTTTACTCTGAGACCTCTCCCACCGCCGATCGAGTCGTTTCTGGGTTAATTAGGTGCTTGTAAAGACGTTTTTTGCCCGCTTTCTCTAAGGTCTGTGCTCAGAGCTCCTCAGTCAAGCCGCCATCTTAAACGGCGGTCAGCCACGCCCCCCCAGCTGTACAGTTTTTAAGTCCAATGCACTCTACCCATTTGGAAAATACATCAACAATGACTAAACCATACTTTAAACCTCCAAATGGACCATGGGACTCTATTCAAATTGATTTCTTTGGGCCGGTGGACCAATGAAATCAATTTGAATAGAGTCCCATGGTCCATTTGCCAAGGGTACTCTCTGCAATTTAGGCCTTTGTCCTTTCGGTCTAGGATTAAATTGTGCACATATGAGACACTCCTGTACTGCTTTAGTACACCATTCTTTTATGTTCGGATG